>CM069296.1:7900000-8197500 GCA_035609425.1 Epinephelus awoara | reverse complement strand
GTGACCGGGAGAGGGCTGGGGGAGAAGGGGAGATAGGGGGTGTGTCTGGGACTTGTATGTTTTTGGCTGCTGGATATTAGAAAAGGGTTAAGGGCAGAGGTGTGCTGGGCCGGTGTAGGTTTTAGGTGGGGGATAAACTAAGTTGTCTGCACCAATGTTTAAATATTGCCGCAGCTGTGTCTGGGGTCCAATGTGTGGTTTGTGGTTTGTCTGTTTCCGTAGTGAAGGTGTCGTGAGGTATCTCTAGGAGGAAGGGAAGGTGGGTGGCAATGGTGTTATTGATTAGTTTTAGGTTATGTTGTTGGATGGGGGTGAGTTTATTGGAGAAGTTAACGATTGGAAAGTAGATGTCGGCATTAGGGAACGTGGTCCGTGCTGTTCTGTAGAGTGCTTTCAATTGTTTGATGAAGGTTTGTTTCGGGTCCTGGGATGCGTCTCCCAGAATGACTATGGGTTTTCGGGGCCTGAACGCCCAGTCCACCAATTTTCTGTGTGGACGTGCAATGTGATAGGTTGGTCGAAAGGTCCTGCTGGGGGGAGGTGTCTGACATGAAGGAGATGGCCGGGGTGACGGGGTTAGTAGGCGGGAAGTTGGCGTGGGGGGGTGTGTCTGGAAGGAGCTTTGTGGGTCGGGGCAGCTGGCATCAGGGTCCCTGAAAGGTTGATTATAAGAGGGCTCAGAATAGGTGCTCAAGTCGGCCATCATGGCCTTAGGAGTCCCTTTCATCATGATGTTTTTGCCCTGGGTTTGGTTTTGAATGTTATTTTTGGCAATTGGATTCGTATGAAGGGAACTCCCTTCCGAATCGCCAGAGGATGCCCCAATGCCAGCTGCCTCGACCCCTAGTCTGGGTCTCTCTGGTAAGGAGAAAGTGGAAGAGATCAAATCATGTGTGTATATGGCAACGTTAGATTTTGTATGCATGGTATTGAGTGAGACGGATTCAAAATCAGATGAGTTTGGTTTAAGTACCTGAGGTGAGAGCTGGTTTCAATCCCCAGTCCCCCGGGTGACAGACTGCGTGCATAGCAGTGTGCCATCAGCGGGGTGATGAGCAGTTGATTCAGGTTGTTTTTCATTTGCCTGCTGGGGAGGAGTGGAGGGAGATGAAGGTGATGAGGTGGCACATTTATTGAGTGAGGTGGAGAGAACAGGTGAAAGTTGCGGGTTGGGGGGGTCCTGGGGTGTTTCGTGTGTTTCGCAAGTGTAGCGGAGGGAAAGGCGTGTTTTCGAGCGCTGGGGCAGAGGAGTGGATGCACTTAACGGGCACGTGGGAGGTGGGGAGCGGGTCCGAGATCCGATATGGGATTGGGTATCCAGGGCTGGGGGTGGCCCCATTAAAGGACTAGAGGTTTTATTATTTGAGGTCTGAATTATGACCTGCGGGTAAATTGGGACTGGGAGGGGTGAGTCTCCCGTTTCCCGTGTAGCAGTAGGGGAGGGCCCCGAGGGGGTATGGGGCTCTCCTCCATTCCGGTCGGTGTCCCTGGTAAGTAGGCTCTCTAGTGGTCGGGATGGGAGATTAGGCAAGCCTCCAGTCCGTGATACGATGGAGGGGGCCTTCAGGGGGCCTGTTCGTACTTTCCTACGGGGTGTCGGGATTGGGGTGGAAGGGGCCCCAGGGATGGATCTGTGAGTGGAAACGGGCGAGGTCTGCGAAGAACAGTTTTTATGAACAGGGGGATGTGTACTGATGGAGGGTTCCGGGGGAGGAGGGGGCTGCACGAAGGTTGCGTGGTGCGCAACCTTCTCGGAGAGGGAGCTGCGAGGGCCCAAATACAATGTCAGTTTAAGGGGAGCCTGTGCAGGGGGTAAAAACGGGAAATCTTGGTCTTCAGGGGTTTCTGAAATAGGTGGCAGTGCAGGTGTGTGTGTTGTGGAAGTCAATGATGGAGGTGCAGGCCGAGCAGTTGCTTGAGGAGGGGTAGGGGGAGGAGGGGCCCGTGAGGAGAAGTCTAGCAGTTGCTGGACTGTATCGAGTGTATGGGATGAGAGTTTGGGCCCATAACGTTTACGGGCCCAGCCAATGGCTATTTGAAAAGCCTGCGTGTTGTGAGGGGTGTCTTTGAGAGAAGTTATAACTGTGGTGTAATGTTGTTGAAGGATGTGCATATTGCGGGTCATCCAATCTAGTGTGTTGGAGGCCACCTTCTCTCTCGTTTCAGGGGATGGTGCGGCAGGTTTAATAAAATCGGTTAACCGAGAAACCTGCCGCATCATACCTGGAGGAAAGTGGTTCTTGGTGATGGATGTATCTATGATATGTTTATGGTGCATGGGCTGAATGAGCTTGAAATAGGACTTGGTAATTGAACGCGTTTGAGGTGAAGGGGGTTGAGAAAGGACGGGTTGAGAGGTTTGAACTGGCTGTGTGCGTGAGTTAACTGAAGCAGGGGGTCTATGGCATGTGTGTGTGGAACGAGCAGTTGCGTGTGTGTGTGTGTGTGTGTGTGTGTGTGTGTGTGTGTGTGTGTGTGTGTGTGTGTGTGTGTGTGTGTGTGTATGTACGTGTGTTGGTAATGAGGGACATCAGGGGACGGGGAGTGTATGACTGCGTGTGTGTGCGGTGTGTGGGTTGTCCATTCATTGTGTGATTTTTTTAGCCTGTCCGGAAACCTAGTTCTGAAAAAAAGAGAAATAACAGACAAGATTTCAAACCGTACAGCAGGGGGGGGGGGGCTCCTACCTGTGTCCTGGGTCCCGTTGAGGCTCAATCCTCCGTCTGCGCTGGTTGTAGACATGCTGTCCTCCATTGCCTTCAGGGTGACGGTGCCCGGTCTAGGGGAGCAGACAAAAAGACCAAAAAAGGGGGGGGAGAGGGGAGACGACCCTCTCCAGGAGGAAAGGTAGCAGTCCAGGAGGGTGGCTGGGTGGGGGGGACCCGCAGTGTAGGTCCCCTGCCGACAGTTAAAACCAAGTCTTTAATTAAGTGCAAAAAAGAGTTAAATAAAACCAGTAAAAGCCAATAAAAAGGCCTCTAAAAGGTGTAAAAAGTTTAAAAAGAACACGGTTCTTCAGGAAAGGCTATATATATATATATATATATATATATATATGACAAACAGATTTTGAATGCACACAAAAATGTTTCATTCCATATATAAGTAAGAAAGAAAAGAAAATCCACATGCAAAAAATAAGATAAGAATAAACATTTGTGATGCACACACTATTTCTTGTTTTAAATATGTGCAATTGAGATTCACAAATGTACAATTTTTTTTTTGCAATTTTCATCAAATACATATTTGGAGGTTGTTACATTGATATATGAACTGTTGAACCTGAATTTACAAAGTGCTTTTAATTTGTAAACTTCCCTGCATTTGTGTATGCGAGTTTGGAGACTCCCCTGTTGTGACTCGATTCACAAATTCATTTTTTTCCAAGAGGAGATCGTCTGCAGCCAATCAGATGTCTCACTCCTTTACAGCCAATCAACGAGTGCCTCCCCACAAGGGGTGTTATATGACGTCATAAAAGCGCACACAGGTGGCCAGAGGCTGGAGGAGGTTTGTAGCCTGCCAGTATTCAGAGAAAAAGATGGCTGGACTGCACACAACATGGTGTCTGGTAACGGGAACCGTGGCAATTTAAGTGTAAGCAGTGTTTCCCCTATGCAACTAGCGGCAGCGCACCGCCACTGTTGAAATATGACCACCGCTGCTGATTTTTTTTTCCCCTCTTAGCTCGGACTCTTCATATCCAGGTCAATTCACACACTTGTGAGTAAAGCAAGAGGAGAGGGCAGGGGTGGGCTGGGACACAAGTTCAGCCCAGGACATTCAGGCGCACCAGTCCACACATCGGCCCACACGTTTCTACCTATAATCCTCTATATGCTTGTACACACTATACAAATGCTGTCCTCAGAATCAACTGCATAAGAAATTTAGCAGTTATTGATTAATTCCAGACTATAAAATAAATGCAATAATGAACTGGCCACAAATGGCTATGCGCTTATTATTTAACTTGAAATAAGAGCATATGACTCTATCCTAATGCATCTAGTTTTATGCACAGTATAATTGTCTGCCCTGCCCTGCCCAGCCCTGCTCCTGTATTACATAAGCCCAATGTACTGTATCTCTCCATGGCTCACAGCCATGAACTAAGGAGGTATAACTTGGGCAACAGACCCTATAGTCAACTTTTAGTCAACATATTACAACAACAAAAAAACAAAAAAACAGTTTCCTCTGGCTAAATGCATAGTAGGCTATGCCTTCACATTGCACCTGTCATCTTTCTGGTCTCATCCTCCTTCTCATCATAACTGGGGTTAGTCTGTCCCTCAGCTTCACTGTCCTTGGGACTGGGAGAACCACCTAATGTTAATTGTGTGCATCCACGGGAAAAAAGCAAGCACATATTTTTTTTAGTACAGGTTTAAATTATAATGACTTATTGCAATACCTTTTAGGCTATTTGGCCTCTTGAAACGGACACGTAGAAGAGATACGCAATTTGCCAAAGCCAAACTTGCACATTACACACTCAAGAATGTTTGCTAACGTTAACACACCTGCTATAATGGCACTGTCGGCTCCAGCTCCATCACCGTCATTAGCAACACCAGCAGCCTCAGCCCATCAACCAACGCCGCAGGCCAACAGGTCAGTTATTTTGGAGCACTTTGCTGCCTCTTCTTGTAAAGATTTAAGTTTTTTTATTCGAGTTTTTTCCGCGCCACCCTTTCTTTTTTTACCAGCTTTATCCATATTTTCTGTCTAATGGTCAAACTAGCCTGGTCTGCCATGAGTAATGACTGGTGACTGCGGCTGAGCCAATCAGATTTCAAGAAAAACAAGAGCCTCTTTCCTATTGGAGGAGGCCGCTCTTATCTCCTCCCTCAAGCATCAAAACACAAGATTGACACACAGCAAACAACATGGGAGGGACGCGCATTGCAGCACTGACAGCTAGCACCTAGCTTGACATTTACTAGTCTCACCGGGCCCGCCCCACCGGCCCACTTGGTGACCGGCCCATCGGGATTCGTCCCGAACGTCCCGATGGCCAGTCCGCCATTGGGAGAGGACTCCGTCTTACCTCTACATAAACTAAAGTTATATTATTTTGCGCAACGGATGCTTCATATAATAACATAACAATATGCTATTTATCGTGTTATGTCATCGTGTCATTTCTGTCTCTACATGGTCACGTGTTAACAATTCTCCTCTGCTCTCTGTATCGCGCATGGCGGAGTTCTGCCACACACAAACAGATGAGCACGCTCGAGCATTTTCCTGACCAAACCTGACCCGAGCCCGGCGCAGTTTGTTAGTTGACATAGTTATTGTATCATTTACTAAGTTGTTACCCATTTAGCTTAAATAAATCTTCATTTTTCGCCAAGTCGTTGTCTGTGTATATCTCTTTTGAGCAGGAACTAAGAACCCTGTATGGAGAATTCATAACCCAGATACTGAGATTGGTAAGTGTGCTGACAAACTAATAATTTGTTTATGGAGTTATTAATTTGATTCGTCACTTCCCTCATTAAGAGGGTGGTGCCCCAAACTTTATTACGAGTGCAAACATTCTCAAAAAGGTATTGCTCTACAGACTGCTCATACATGCTTTAAACACAAATCCATAAGTTTTCACCATGTGCCTCTGGTTGCCCAGCTTCTCCAGCACACAAAGTCCAGTGGCTTCAAACTTCTAACACAATCCAGCAAGTAACATTCTCAGTCACACAATACAAACTCCGACAGCGAGTGTGGGCGTCTGTCTCCGGTGTGTGGCAGTCATCCAAGGTCCAGAGCGCCACTGCATTTAAAGGGAGCGTATGATTAGACAACGAGCACCAGCTGTGCTAATCAGCTCACCTGGCACTGCTCTCATGAGTCACCCCCACACTTCTCTCCCCTGCAGCTGAATACCAACCATTCTCACCTCCACAGGTCTCTTGTCTCGAATGCAGAGTCTAACTTTATATAAAATGTTTCAAAGCCTTCCATAACAAGTAAGGAACAGCTAAAGGCACAGAATGGCTGAGGCACCGTACCTTTATTATCCCACTCAGTAAGGCAATGCATTTAATGAAACATTTGTAGTTAAATGTACACATGGGGTCGGTGGGGTCAGTAGTTATTTCAAGTAGTGAAAGTAGTGGAAAAACAGTGACAACATTTCCTCATAGAATAGTTTGTATAGTACCCTGCAAAAATACAGACACAACAGCTCATATGATACATTATGAATTAGCGCCACATGAATGACATTGTGTCCTTAACATGAAGTTACATAATTAACATAAGGTACAGTTAGGTTAGGTCTAACAAGTGAAGTTACTGTGGTTACTAAATAAAAACCTATTTAGAAAATGGAGGGATTCTCTAGCTGAGGTTATAAGGGGCTTTTGATTTGAAACAAGTGTTGCGTTTGAAATGACGGTGCGATATGTTAACTTTACAAAGACAACGGAGCGGATAAAAAGTAAATATATAAACACACAGAGGGATTAATAAATAACTGACCGTCTATAATGTAGTTTGTTTCAAATGAAGCTGGGAGCCTCTGCAGTTGTGGTGAGTAAAAGCCCCGCCGCTATTTGTTACTGTTATTACTTTATGTCTGACCGTGAGGATGTAGCATTGTTTGCTAGCTTGATGCTAATGACAGTAATGTTAACTCAGCGGGTTGACAAAGTGCCTCTGCTGTTTCACACCATCATTTCCCCCTTTTACTCTGTGTGGTAACACCCCTAGAGGAAATATTAAAAATGCTGGGGTGTTGTTGTCATACAGTTGTCTACGGCAGCAGATGGTTGTGTGTTTCTACTGGTCAAAGTGACGGCTGTGATGGGAGAACTGGATCTCAGTGAAGGGCAAGTGGTCCATAACTTTCATTTTGGAGACAAAAAAATGTAGGCTTAGCGCCCTGTGGTCCATTGCCCAATAGGAAATGTAGAATACTCAAAAGTACTTTAAAAGTGCTTGAGTTACTTTTCTCAGGGAGTAATGTTGGAAGTAGTTTTAAAGTAATTGAGTTACTTTACTCAGGGAGTAATGCAGTAAAGTAACTGGTTACTTTTTTAAAAAGTCATCAGAGGCAAACTTCAGTCCCCTTTCTGTTTTCCTTGGTCTAAACCCAGGTATACTGTGAATACACAGTGCATGGATCCTGCTGTGTAAAATGTGTATAAATGAAATGGTTACAAGGATTTGAATCTTAGTTTCAATACTAGGCACCTATCATTAACCAAAAATAATGGTTGAAAATTGTTCATTTTCATCCAATATGGCAGTGCTTAAAACCAAGACAACTTCTGAATCACAGACTGTAAAGAATTTTAAAAGCATGAGCAGGAGCAGTTCATAGAGAGCTGCAGGAATAAAACTGCGCAGACTGGGTGGTGATAGGGAGGTGGAGGGTGTGCAACCCTCTGCAACTGCAGCCTAAATGTACTAAAGGGAGAAAGAGAATCATATTTTCAAGAAAGCAGCAAGATAACAATGAAGGTGTGTTACTGAGCGATTGATTAACTGTGATCAGCTGACAGAACGGCTGACATCTCAGCTGACAGCCCAAAGCAATGACGGTAAGAAAATGTGAGTTAGCATGCATACAAAGAGTACATGGCATAAATAAATTGCAGGCCTAAGCATGCAAAAGTATCAAACTTGGGCATAAAGTAGTGAACAATTTTTTTTTACTTGTTAGATTAAAGTCAGGGGATGACCAAAGTTATTATAAATCATTTTGAAGGGAGTTTGGATGTTGGCACTTCCTGGCAATCCATCCAACATTTGTTGAATAATTTCACTAAAAAAACACAATGTCACCCCCCTCAACATTTATTCCCCCTTAGGTTATATGCCATTAGCTTTCTGTGCTAATGTACTTGTTGTTTAATGATTTGGGTTTCATAAGTGTCTTGGATCCCTTGAACCACCTACAGCTATTCACAGCCCTGGCTCCAGAAACCCTCACTGAGACATTAATGATGAGACCATTATCATCACCCAACTCCCTTTCACAGCATTTATTTTCATTTTTCATATACTGTTTTCACAGCAAAACTGTTTGTTGATTTGGAACTCCCTGAAAGTGTGAAACCTTTACTAGTATACATTTGCTGTAAATGGTCAGTCAATTCCTTGACACAAGTCTCTCAGAAATACTATTACTTTTAGTCCATACAGCTTTTTTCATTCATCATTGCAAACATTAAAAGGAGCTATATGTAAAAAATCTAAAGCAAATAGTCGTAAAATCATCCTATGTCACAGAGACGAAGGAATAATGTTCATATAACATACTGATCTCACCGACAACAATAGTACAGCCAGAGCATTTCACATGCTTTTATTGATACACTGCTTTTCCTGGTGGAGCACCCACAATTTCATTGCACCCTATGGTATAATGTCAACAATGTCTAATCAATGAAATTCTAATACATTTCTTCCTCTCTGTCCCCTCTGCTTCTACTTATTTCAGGTACAAGAAGCTGTACAAGAAAAATACGAGGAGGTACATGCTCTACTCTGTAAATGCCGCAAAAACATATGAGTACATTCCAGAGTTGCAAGCCAGGATTCTACAGAAGAGATTGGCTGGCAAGGGGATGCCCAGAAAGAGGTCATTTCGGCCTGATGACCTCAGAAGACTTGGCCTGCTTCCCCCTGTGCCAGCACCAACTATGGAGGAACTCTTGCACACCGAAGTCAGGAGACGTCTTGGTAGGTGGAATGTCTTCATTTCTTTCTCATCGGGCTACATAAGACACTCTACAAGTTAGATCTCATGTGTAACATAACTTTATGCACAGACAAGTAATCTGTATTTTTACATATCTCTGTGCCAATGTTTTAATCCATGGATTTTTTATTTTATTTGTTTTTCTCCTCAGCTCCAGCATTCCAGAGTGACTAAAGAGCATCAAGAGCAGTGTGGAGCCTCAATGCTTTCAACACATTGTCATTAAACATCATGTAAATTTTATTTACTCTGTGGTTACTCTCTTTTGTTATTGGTGTTTATTGGAAATTTAGGGATGTTATTTTGCAAAAACCATCTGCTCAGTAAAATGAAGTCGCCATATGATCTGTAGTGTGTTATTTATACTTCATCTTGAGGTTTATTGCACTATTTTCACACTGAAATGACTGAAAGAGGACAGAATAGCTAAATCTTTACTCCTACATTTATATTGTAGTTAGATCTTCACCACTATACCATATTTTATATTTTTTGGTAATGACAGTATGACATATGACATATGATAATGTTCAGATTTCAGCATTTCTGGTATGCTTTCATGGTCAAAGACATAGCAGTGCTATTGTGAATAAACTTTTTTTATTACAAAACAAAAACGAAGAATCATTACAATCACACTAAAATCCAATTGTATGTACAGTATATAGTGACAATAAACAATAAATAACAATTAATAAACAATTAATTGTCACAATAAGTAACAGAAATATGAACAGTAATGCAAACACGCAGGAAAACAATAGGGTCAAGTTGGATCAAATAGTGGGCACAAACCCTGTATGCTGGCCCTGAGGATCAGGGTATTTGTCCCTAATTCTCCATACGCAGCAGCTAGGGATTACATAACGGTTACCCTGGCCCAATGACCCATGCTGCCAAAATATATACTGCCGATAGACAGCATATCGGTACTCCCTGTTGTCGTTCCCTGGCTCTCTAGCATCACCAACCACCAACACGTCCGCCATCCTCCAGACAGTACAGGGTGAAGTGCGGCAGTTGGCTGATGGAGTGGATAGGACCCTGGCCACAGCATTTTCTCTCTGCATCTGTGGCCATCTCCCTGCAGTTGCCACAGGTGCACCATGGAAGAGCAGCCGCTGATGGAGGAGTAGGGGCGTCCCTGAAGATCTCTAGGGCATCAAAAACCAACCCTGGCTCCTGAGAAAAAAGCTGAATGGCTAGCAGTCTTAGCTCCACTTCCCTCATCTGCTGAATGAATGCCTAAGTAAACACATCACGAAAGAAACAATGTTATGCATTTCAACTTACTAAAAAAACCCAACTGACATCCATATAACACTGCCTCCGACCCATATCATTCAGATGGTCTGCACTAAAGGTCTTACTTATAGCCATGATGTCACTGCGGTAATGTATTCATTTAACACGGTTTTAGCATACTCTATGCTTCTATGGAAACACAAACCTCTGTTAGAACCCTTCTGTCATTTTGGATTCCCTGGATTCTTTCCTCATCCTCTGCATCTCTGCCTCCTCTCCTCCCTCTGCTTCCTCTGCCACCTTCTCTGTCACTGGGACCGGCACTTTCTCCTCCTCTTCCACCTCTCTGCCCTCTACCCCCTGGAACAGGAGCTGCCCGCTCTCCTCCTCCTCCTCCTCTCTGTCCTCTACCCCCTGTACCAGGAGCTGCCTGCTCTCCTCCTCCTCCTCCTCCTCCTCTTCCACCTCTCTGTCCTCTACCCCCTGGACCAGGAGCTGCCCGCTCTCCTCCTCCTCCTGCTCTTCCACCTCTCTTTCCTCTGCCCCCTGGACCAGGAGCTGCCTGCTCTCCTCCTCCTCCTTCTCTTCCACCTCTCTGTCCTCTGCCCCCTGGACCAGGAGCTGCCCGCTCTCCTCCTCCTCCTCTTCCACCTCTCTGTCCTCTACCCCCTGGACCAGGAGCTGCCCGCTCTCCTCCTCCTCCTGCTCTTCCACCTCTCTTTCCTCTGCCCCCTGGACCAGGAGCTGCCTGCTCTCCTCCTCCTCCTCCTCCTCCTCTCTGTCCTCTACCCCCTGTACCAGGAGCTGCCTGCTCTCCTCCTCCTCCTCCTCCTCCTCTTCCACCTCTCTGTCCTCTACCCCCTGGACCAGGAGCTGCCCGCTCTCCTCCTCCTCCTGCTCTTCCACCTCTCTTTCCTCTGCCCCCTGGACCAGGAGCTGCCTGCTCTCCTCCTCCTCCTCCTCTTCCACCTCTCTGTCCTCTGCCCCCTGGCACAGGAGCTGCCCGCTCTCCTCCTCCTCCTCTTCCACCTCTCTGTCCTCTACCCCCTGGACCAGGAGCTGCCCGCTCTCCTCCTCCTCCTGCTCTTTCACCTCTCTTTCCTCTGCCCCCTGGACCAGGAGCTGCCTGCTCTCCTCCTCCTCCTCCTCCTCTTCCACCTCTCTGTCCTCTGCCCCCTGGCACAGGAGCTGCCCGCTGTCCTCCTCCTCCTCTTCCACCTCTCTGTCTTCTGCCCCCTGGACCAGGAGCTGCCCGCTCTCCTCCTCCTCCTCCTCCTCCTCTTCCACCTCTCTGTCCTCTGCCCCCTGGACCAGGAGCTGCCGGCTCTCCTTCTCCTTTTCCTCCTCCTCTTCTACCTCTCGCACTTCTCTTCCTCTGTCCGCGCCGGTCACCTGGCTCATCATCATCCACCAACCTATCTGGTTGGTTCTGTAGGGGAGGGGGGACGGACACGACTCGCGGCAGTATTTTGAATTTGAATGCAGTAACTGTTTTGGAAAAAGACGCCCCGATAAAATCTGATTCTAAATACTGTCCTAACTATAAACATGTCATAAATTGAAGATAAGCTGTAAATAATGTGGCGATGTGCAGAAAAGACACCCCTACTGTTTTTTACTGAATAACAAACTGATTTATTCTTTTAATTCACAGGCCGACTGCCACACTGAAAGATCTGTGGAAATGTTAAAGTAAATGTAGAAAGAGTGCTGAGTACACCCGCTTCACTCAAGTAAAAAAAAAAAACATAAAAAAAGCCCTGTCTGTCTGAATATATAAGAAGATAAAAAATAAATAAATAAAAAAAAGCCCACCTGACACAGCCAGCATATACCAGCCGTGCAGTTACATAATCGACACTTTAATACCATGCACCCAGAACAAAATCACCGTCTCCTTAGTTCCCCACCATCTCATTTTAGAATGAAAGAATTCAAAGAGAACAGGAAACTTCATACAAAGACAGAGACAGAGAGGAGTAAAGGACCCAGACCCTGACAGACTGAGGCGAGTTGCATTTGATCATGCACTGCCTTTGTTTGAAGGGGAACTGCTCCAAAAGATCAGGGAGGGATACCTGAAAATGTAGCTAATGAGTGGAGGGAACATTATACTCTGGTTATGTTAGCCAGAAAGACAAAGTGGGCCCTTATTAACTCACAGGAAAGATATGTGTGTCACAATTCTGGCTAAACTTTTGGGTTGCACAAAGCCAGATACGACTATTGTGCTAGTACATTTTATGTACAGGGGTAGTCAGCCATGTTCCACAGAGCCAATAGCATGTACATGCAGAGCCGGAGGCTCAGGGTGATTGATTTGGTATTGTTTGATTTTATGTTTAATTTAAAAAAAAAAAAAAAAAAAAAAAAAAAAAGTATATATATATATATATATGTATATTTCTTTTCTATTATTATATTTAATTGTCAAGGCCTTGAGGTGGCCCATAGTAAGAAGAATAAATAATAATTTAATTCTAAATAAAATGACCTGGCTTAAGTCAGTTTTCTTCATTTGGTGGTTAAAGGTCATCCATGACGTGCCCTCCATTATGGTAACATTTAATTCTGGCAGCTATAGTCATACTTACTCAGAAATAGTAGTAGTAACTTAACACCTTCATTAGGCAAAAGTGACAGAAGGGCCACAAACCAAAATATTTTTTTCCGAACTGCTGGTTAGTAATTGCATCAAGGTGGACATGCCAGTATTTACAAACTCTTCCATGTTGGATTGTTACATTTGTACTTCAAAATTCAGTCTTTCAGTCTTCTTCCTTCTCTGTGCTGAATGATAAATAAAAGAACACACAACATCATAAAGTGTTCAAAATGTGAAGGGTCCTAATACTTTCTGAAGCCACTGTAGGTGTTAAAAGCCATGTTATCCTGGCAAAAAAATAAAAATTGTAACGAGTTCTGGGCGTCAAGGGGAAACCCTGACCTCTTCCTCTAGTTGCTGCAAGGCCTACATACAGCAAAATGACCCGGTGGAGGAGGAGACTTCATAACAGTCTTGTGCTCTCTTGGAAATATATAGCAGATCCAGTCAATAGGTCTGCTGAGTGTTATGTTTGCTGTGTTGAAATTCTGGGGTTTTCTTGTTCTGATGGCCTTGAAAGATTAAAACCACTTGTTTTTCTGTTTATTCTTGATGGGTGGTTTTGATTTTAACTGGAGTGAGACGACTTTTGGGTACAATTCCAAATTAACTACCAATCCAACCATCTGTCACTATAGTATTTCAGAAAACTCACTTTCAAACTTGCTTCTGTGGTGCAGTGAAGGTTCATACATGACGCACAGAAGTGCATGAGCTACATCGTAACTAAAAGTTTTCTTTCACCCATTATGTAATTAATTGCAATTTACCTTTATTTCAATCAAGAGAGACCAGCTGAATGAATTAAAAATGATTGTTGGTGACTGGAGGTGTACAGATTTACAGATGATGTGATTAATATGAATTGACAGAAAGTCTTTGGCGCTTGGACTTCTGAGGGAGATGTGCAATAAGTGGCATCTTAGCAGCAGCAAGATAAATCCCTGATGGAGTCTAGACACTGGTGGTCGTGGTGGCTGATGACTCTGAGCCTGAGGGCTGAGGAATCTGCAAAGACTCAAGGGTGATGGGGAGGTGGTGGGTGGATGCAACTGCAGTAGTTCAAATAAACACAAGAGGTTTGTGCTCTAGAGAAAGGATCAGCACTTAGTGAATAACCTCCTAATCCCTATGATAAGCTATTATGGCAAGGCTTAACTATACAGACCAGTGAGCAGTGATAACTAACATGTCTTTGGGGTCATCAGGTGGGAACCTCCTTTCAACAGTGTTTTGTCTAGTTGGTCCCACGACACCTCCAGGAGGCTAGACAGTGATCTCTGGCAACCCAGAGACACTCCCCTGATGCCAGGTCTCACTGCTCCCTGCACCAACCCAGTAACTATGCCACTCCCACACTTAAATAAACTTCCTCTTCCTGGATTTTCTCCTGAGAGGACTGATTGGTGGATCTCTCCACCTGATCTCAAGGAGTTATGTACTCTGCTTAGTGGTTCCCCCTGCTGGCTCACAACTGACATTATTTCTTCTCTTATAGATCCATTGGCTAGCTCTGGCTGCTTCATTTGACATTTCCTTCACTGTCTTCCTCAAATTCTGTCCCCGCACTCCGAGTTCCCCCAGGAGTGAGATAGCTGATCTTGCTATGAATCCCCTACACCCCATCCTAGTTTTCCATCCTCGCTGCTCAGCTTCTGCTCCTAAGTCTGCATATCTAAGCTTTTTTCTTTCATAGGCTTCTTCCACTGAGTCTTCCCAAGGAACTGTCAGCTCAATAAAATAAACTATCTGTTGACTCACTGACCACAACACTATGTCAGGCCTCTGCTTGGTACAAACTATTTCCTGGGGAACAACAAGCTTTCCCCCTAAATCTACTTGCATTTCCCAATCACGAGAAACTAAACTCCTATTCTTAACATCTTCTGAATTCACCTGTCTTCGTTTCCCTTCGATGCCTGCAGCTAAATATTTCAACACCTGGTTATGTCGCCATGTATATCGGCCTTGTGACAAGCTAACTTTACAGCCTGACAAAATATGCTTTAAGGTTGCGGTACCTGAACACAATGGGCATGATGGGTCCTCATTTACCCACAGTTTTAGGTTCTGGGGGGTTGGTAACACATTGCATGTAGCCCCTACCAGGAATCTAATACAATTCTCCTCCATACTTCACAGGTCCCTCCAACTAATTCTCCTCTTCTCTATACTTTCCCAATTCAACCACTGTCCCTGTTTAGCCTGGGCCACTACCTTTGCACCCCTTACTATCTCCTCCTGTCTACGTATCTGTTTTCACAACCAGCTTTCTTTTATCTTTGAGACCTGCTTTATTCCATACCGGTTTGCCTGAGCCAAGCCCCAGGACTCCCCAGCCAAACTGAACATTACCTACAATCTCCGCATGCCTTAGAGCTGCCTCTGCCTCCTGAACTGCCGTTCTTGGGTTCCACTTCTTCCCCTTGGTTGGATTTGGAACCACACTCCTAACTACCACGTCCTTACTCCCAGATAACAAGAGCTCTTTCCTGACCTTGGTACATTTAAATTCCTCTGTTAAACTAGATACTGGCAGCTGAAGTCCCTTTTCTATACAATGCAACACTACTTAGGCACCTAGGAACGCCCAACCACTTCCTAATATAGGAGCTAACCAACCTTTCAATTCTCTCCACAACGGATTTTGGAATTTCATAAACTGTCAATGGCCACATTAATCTAGGACTAGGACTTTATCCGACTGACTCAACTGACTTCTTAGGAAGTACTGATCAATGCGGCTACTCTGCTCTTTCTTAGCCACAAGGACAAACCTGAAGCATCTTGTTCTCAACTATGCTACTTTTACCCTCTACAGATGCGCTTGCCTTGCCCTGAGTGCTGCTAATTCTAGCTCTGGTGGATAGGTCCATGCCCCTATCCTTCACTGGGTCACAGATCCATTGCATAGTCATGTCCGTTCCAATGTCTGTTACCGTGTAATCCACCTGTGAGTCATTTTCCACCCCAGCTCTCGCTGACTCTTGGGGTATTTTCCCTATGTTAGCTGTAGCTAATTTTGGTTGTAGTAAGGCTGCTAGGCCCCACCACTGCTGCCATGGGTTGCTAGCCCATGCCAGCACCTTTGGGGTCTTTTCCCTCCTGTTAGCTGTCTTTCCAAGTGGGAAAAAAGATAATCATATAAAACAAGGAGGAGTAGGATGATTTACTAACAGAGAAGGTGCATGGTTGATCTATTGGTTAACTGTGATCGGCTGACAGAACAGCTGGTGTCTCAACTGACAGCCCCTGATAATGACAGAAAGAAATGGGTGAGCAGAAGTGAATGGAATATGTGTTATGAGAAATATTTTAAAGACCTAAGCGTGCAAAAATCTAGTCTTCCTTACTGAACTTTCACCAGAGCTTCATTTAGTTTAAGCACAACTCAGCTAGTTTACATATCCAGCTTGATAACATCTTTTTGGTCAAACCTTTAATCATGCTAGTTTTTTTTCTGCTCGCAACAGAAGTAGCTCATTTATGTGTAAGCTGTTGCATCTGCAAAGCATGGTATTAAAAAGTAACAAATAAAAAATAAATAAAAATAATAATGTCAATTAAATAACTTTTGATCACTGCATGAATTGTTGATACAAATTAAATGAAACCTATAGTTTATTCCAAGTTGTTCCTAGGGCCATTCCAGCAGTTATGATAACTATTTAATCCCCAGTAGCAGCAGTAGTTTCTTAACTCTGATGTTACATTCAGAGAGAAAATTGGATACTAAGCTTAACATTGACAAGGCATTGATTTGAATTAGAAAATTTAATATACATATTTTAGTTACACTTATTGGGATAAGATAAGCCTGCAATATGAAATGTTTTGACCTTTTGGATTTTGAGAGAAGTGACAAAATACCCAGTGTTATGGATGTTACGGAAATGGACAAGCTTTTCGGACTCACTGAAGACATGATGAAAACTCTGTGAATTGTTCTCACAAAGACTAACATGTTTAATATCATTTTGTGGGGAAGGGTTTGAGGTACCCAAAAAGCACATTTAGGAAAACTTTTTTTTTTTTTCCTGTGAAGGAAAGAATCACAAAAAAGTGCCATTATGGATGTTACATTTTTGCATTATGGATGTTACACATCTGAAATAGACAAAAAAAAAAAAAAACAATCAAAAATAGGGCTTTACCCACATGTGTTTGACTTCAGTGGCCCATTTAAAGGGTCAAACCAGTCTGGATCTATGTTGTAGTCTGAGAAATGGCAGGAAATGCTACTTCCGGGTTTGCACTCAAACAGGAAGTAAACCGGAAGTAGCGTTTCCTGCCATTTTTTGGCAAATCTAGCGCCACCATTTTGTTCAGTGTGTTTTTCTGAGCAAAATGTGGGCATTGGTTTGTCTAGAAAATGATTTGGTGATTTTTCTTTCTTTTCTTTGCTTTTTTTTTTAAAGAAAAAACTAAAATTCATAGAAATGTGGATGAAATGCTTTTTATTACAATAAACAGTTAAGGCCAAAGTGGTGGGTGCAATTATTGAAAAAGTAGAAACAGCAAAAGAAGAAGGCCCTAAGCCTACACATGTGAAATACACTACTAACCAACAACAAGCTAAAAAGCTATGCCTAAAGCATATTGAAATCATACTATATACATCTTGAAAACATATAATCATATTTTAAATGTGAACATCGAAATTCATGAAACCAACAACAAACATATTAAAATACTGAATATTTGCAATAATATTAATCAGGCTTCAAATAAAAGACAGTAAGCCTAAACATAGGCTACATATTCATTCTTTAGACCGAGGACAGGTGGACAGCACATTACAATCATCACATTACAAAACCACAGACAAGATGTGTAACATGTCATCGTGGAAGATACCACACATTACAGTCATCATCACAAAACAGGATACACAGGCAAGAACAATTCATACAAACACTACACTTCTCTCTCTTAGAGTGCTACTGTACTGTATACAAGTACAATTCACTCTGCCTGGACTGGTTCGGAGAAATGGTATCTCCCTCTGTTGTCCATGTGAGGACTTAGATGTTTGACAATCTGATCGAAACTGATCTAGGACTTGTCCTCTTTTGTAGGAAGCGTGAAGACCAGACCAGATATGTCATTTTTTTCTGAGGAATTGAATTTCAGCCCCTGTGTCATCCTTTTGTGTGACCAGTCCTACAAACTGCCTGTTAGATCTGTTTGTTGTAAAATTGACGAGGAGACAATCCCCTGTCTTGATAAAAGGTGGGCAACAGCTGTCCTTGTCAGAGGAGACAGGTGGTGGACGCAGGGCTCGACAGTGCGAGCGTTTCACTGGCATTTGCGACTAAAAATAGGTGTGTGTGAACTGTAAAAAATATGTAGGGGCACATGTGCGCATAAAAAAATCAGCCGAAGCAGCCTATATTTTTGTCAATAAAAAAATATGATAATCTAACCGCAAATGTTGGAGGAACTCCAGTTGCCTTTCCTCTTCCCCGTGTGACACGGTTATGGGTGGTTTTCTAAGCCACTGTTGGCACAATGAATATAAGTCCCACTGTCGGCAGCGTGGAAATAAATCAAAGTGTGGAGGAGACGAGGGACCGGGAAAAGCGGCGGACCTCCGGGGAAGCCTGCTGCCTTCTCCCCGCAGTTAGGGACCGTTCGTCAAGGTAACGCTGCTGGGCAGGGTGGAAATAAGTCCTGCAGAGTTGCAGAGGGCCTGGAGAATGTTTTAGGATAGTAATAACATTATATAAGATAATCATATTGCAAAGATAATATATATAAGATAATAACATTAAAGACAAAATTAAATTGCAATACTTTTTCAAAACTTGATGATTTTACCTTTCTGTACATTTTGTATACAAATTCATTAAATAATTTTGCTTGTAAATGTCTATTTGCATCACGTTTATTATGGAAAACACATTATTTGATCAATTTACATTGTGCCCCTAAAGGTCTTTGTGCACTCCTTACTCTTTCAACTTAGGAGCACATGTGCTCGTTGGGAAAAAAGTTAGCGTCAAGCCCTGTGGACGTCTGGCCTCTTCAATGGCAGTAGTGGACACTTGTGTGGAGGAGACAGCTGAGGGTCTGGTAGTTGAGGAGAGAAAAGTGTGCAGGTGTGATGTATTGGCTGTAGAGTACATCCTGTGTTTGATCACCCCCCATGACACAACCTTGACATGATGCACTCCCTGTGTGCCATGAAGGGTGGGCACTTCTTCCCACTTGGCCTCCAGCTCCTGTGTGTCAGTGAAGCTCTTTATCTCCTCAGGAGTCACCTCTTCGATGGTGATGTTTGGGCACCTCTGCGCAGCGACTCAGGCGAAATCGGCAGCAGTGTGGACGATTCCCTGTCGGCTGAGCACAGCTGTGTTGACAGCTTGTTTCACCGTGCCCCCCACACCGTCGACTGCTCCCTTGCCATGGCTCATGGCAAAAAAGCGCCACTCAACGTAGAGGTTGGGGAACATGTCCTGGAAACTTGATGACAAAAAGACCCACAGAAATTTGTTTTTGAACTGGGAGGCAGCTCCGTCACTAAAAATGTGGAGCTGCCTCAAGTGGGGATGTTTCCGCCAGATGTTTTGGACAACCCTTCCCAGGAACATTGCCACAGCCTTTTGTCCAGGCTGTCACTCACCACCATATACGACAACGAATCGGCATCAGACCAGGCAACAGAGGTGAAAATGGACACCTGCTTCTGGTTCCAGTGGGCAGACTGGATCTCATCCTGGTACACCGCAGTGTAGTTCTCGGCAAAGTCCACCTGCAGGACCACAGAGTCTCCGTCTGCTTGGGCTGTCGCTTTCTTTTCCTCAAACACTGCACTCTGTTTTCTCTTGATGAAGCTGGAACAGTTAGGCATCCCTGCACTCCTCACAGGTATTCAGCATACACTGTGGGTCATCAGTGCTGCACACCACGGAGCTGACAAATTCACTTGAGCTCTTGAACACTTTGCAAGAAACATGGCGCCGCACACATTCCAGGAGCAGAGAGATGTTCTCATGGTATCTACACAGACACACATTCCTTGGAGTCTCTGAACAGAGACAGACTTGAGGTGGCCATACTTGGATTTGCCGATTACCAAGTTAGGATTGTCCTCCTTAAAACAACGGTACGCCTTCATAAGGGACATGGACATGTGCCGTTTTTGGACCCTCTGCTTGACTCCTCCCTCTCTTATGGTCACGGCATCCTTTATTCCTGGGGCCTGTCTGGATACGTCATCCCTGGAATAATACTCATTTACTCTCTCTTTAGTTGCATCTTGGATTTTGGTGTTTTTTGGAGTGGGTTTCCTGATCAGCAAGCTCATTGAGAGGGCCAAATTTTTGAACACTGCTTTCTTCTTTGATGGGCTTTTTGGCAGAGCCTTGACTGTGCGTTTTAATGCCTTCCCAAAAGATTGCCTCGTTTTAAAAGACTGCGCAGACTGACTGACTTCCTGACCATTACTTTTGAGAAGACGCCATTTACTCTCTCCCTTCCTAATGCCCAAACTCTTTCTGCCTCCTCCTTTGACTGAGTGTTCTTTTTATTTTCTCTCTCCTTGCTTTTCCTCTCTCTCTCTTTTGCTTTAAAAGCTTCATCATACTTTTTCCTCTCCCTGTATGCCTTCTGGTGTTCTGCATCTGTTTTGACAATGCTGAAATTAAATAAAAATGTATATGTTTAGTGTGCACTGTTTTCATATTTATTTATTTATTTATTTATTTATTTATTTATTTATTTATTTATTTATATCCCCGAATAACCTGGGCTACCTACACACCCATCAAGTCTCATATAGTACAGTGGTTCCAAACCTTTTTTGGCTCGTGACCCCATTTTGACATCACAAATTTCTGGTGACCCCACGATCAGGTGATTGTGATCGCGGCCGTCAATCAAGATGCACCAGCTCATATATTTTTATATGCTGCATTTTATTTGAACTCACTTTATATTCAAGAAAGTGAAAGTATAGAATACGTTTGTTTTTGTGGTGTTTTTAATTTTAAAGAGAATAATAATTAGTTTAAAAAAATTTAAAATTTATCAGTAATTTTTTTATTTTTTTTTTAATTACTAGACATCTCAGGGGACCCCCATTTAAATTCCAGGCAACCTCACATGGGGTCCCAACCCCAAGGTTGAGAAACACTGATTTAGTAGGCAGGAGAAAAATACCTTAGGCCTACTGCTAATCTTCCTCTTATATTGTTATTATTATTATTATTATTAATATTATGAAATAACAAAATAACATACAACAACAATGATACTAATAATAACAATAGTTATTGTTGTTGTTGCGCATGTCTCCCCGCCTACCTGTCCTGTGGTGTTATTTGGGATGCGCCTATGACAGCCAAGCTGGGTGGGTCTGATGCACAGCCTCCAACACCAACTGTAGTGTGGGGAGAAAATCGCTTTCACTGACAGCTCATATTCCTTTTATTTCTTCGAGCGCAGCAGATCGAGTGCGCTTACATTTCATGACTATCTTTTCACAATCTATGAACTAACTAGCAGGCAAGCCTGTGTGTTGATAATAGTGAAGAGGATTCAGCACTTATACAGTATGATTAAAGTTACTAGCCTACACTAGCTGATGGTGCCTGATCTTTCACTCATATCAAGCTAACGCTAACGTTAGCTAACGTTAGCTAGCCAGAAGTTAGCCAGGGAAAAGTTAATAATGAATACCCAAATTCCAGACTAGGCTATATCACTTAAAATGTAGGCTACCCCAGCTTCTCAAACTAAATGACTGTCTCATTTACTCTACTACTGATCGATTACATACCGGTAGACTACATAGTAGGCGTTACCTTTTAGGATGCGACTGACTGGTCATAAATCACCTCAGAGTGACAGCTGTCAAGTGAATTTTAATAATGCGCGAGTCGAGATGACAGGCAGTACACCTATTGGTCTTTTCTTAGAAACACAGAACATGAATATTCTTAAGTGCATCAATGAATACAGCACATGCAGTTGACAATTAAGGAAAAGTATTTATTGTTTTTTTTTTAAATGATTTTTATGATCAGACAGTGCGATTTTGTTTTTTACTACCTAATGTTCTTTGTCTTTTATACACAAAGTTAAACATAATGCTGATTATGGTGTGTGTGTATAGAGAGAGAGAGAGAGAGAGAGAAATGTTGTTCTACTGATCAAATAGTTCTGAGCTGTTTTATTCAGATCTTCATTTACTTTAATGAAGACGAAAAAAAAAAAAACGGACACGAGTCGCATTCAGCTCTAACAAAAGCACCGCGTCTGTTACGAATCAAGTTTAAGTAATTACAAACCGACGTAAGAGCGAGCTGAAGAAAACCTAACCGGTATTGAAGAGAGATGCGACGTGATCTGTCAAACGCGAGTGATTGACAGAGAGGTTGTCACTGTGTGTGTGTGTGTGTGTGTGTGTGTGTGTGTGAGCGGAGCGGGGCACAGCTGCAGTGACCGTGTGTGTGTCGGGGAGGTGCGCTGTGTGTGACTGGCTTATCACAGAATGTGGACACGGTCAGCTATAGGATTTTGATTCATCACGAGCACAGATAATGACTCGTATTACATAATACTCGTACTCGTCAAAAGTGTTTTATCCGCACCAGATACTCGCGGGCTCAACCCTAGTAAACAGCGAACAAGAAGAGCAGTATTATCGTGAGAGGCTACCAGCATATTCATGTGATACAGAAACATTTTTCACATGTGACAGCCCATCCCTGCAAATAGCTCATTCAGGATGATAATAAATACTACACAGCGAGCCACAAGAGCAGCAGGTTTAACAGTGGGGTGTAACCATTAATGTGATACAGTGTAATCAACATTCACACATGGACTGGGGTTCGATCGACTCTACAATATGTGACGTCCGTCACGGTAACGTCCATAGCGCTTGGAAATAATACAAAAAATAAGACCAGGATGACAATTGTTGCTAATATGTCATCTTTCTAAAAGTTAGCTTTGCTTTGAAAGTTTGGCTGACATTGCTTTCTAAATGCATGTTTTAACTTTTCCTAAAAAAACATTATGGACGTTACATGAGTTGTCCCATAAACGGGCATCATAACAGCACGTTCCATTGGCCAATGGAAAGACACAAAGTACATAACTGATTTACATATTGATACAACAGCCCTTCCTGATAAAAAGTGAGGTTAGAAGACATCTGTAGGTGATTTTTTTGCCATTCTGGCCATTCAGAGTCATACAATTTTGTTCACTGAAAAATACATTTTTACATTATTGTGTCTCCTCATTGTAGTGAGGAAAAACATGTATTTGCATGAATATTGTGATCAAATGTATTTTGTACTTCAAAATATAGACCTTGATGATACATTTTAAATGGGTTTTGTTATAAATATGGCTACTTTATTTTTTCATGGTGAGGTTGACATTTGCATGGAATTGCCCATGAGCAGTCAGATGATCAGACAGGTTGGAAACAAATCAACAGTTTATCCAGATTGTCTAAACCTCTTTACTTTAGGATTTGCTATTATCTGCATCTGCTCAACCAACAACATGATCTATCTCTGTATCTGTATTGGGATAGAAGACAGGAAGTGGGTGTGGTTTACGCCTTAAGTCTTGTTATATTTAGCATTTTCTAAATCAATAATCAGTGGCAATAAAATTGTTGTGCCTTCAAAGTATCAAATTGATTTAAATGTAGCTGCAAGTGGCTGTTCAAGCCAGCATGAACCTTCAAAACTTGAAAGCTGGTAGGATCAAGACCTTACACAGCTTACAACACCTGCATTAAAGATAAACTGATTTTTTGACAATCACACAGTCATGAACTCATGAGCCTAGAGGTCCATTCATTTACAAGCAAATCTCTACCAGGCCATGCTCTTCTTTAGAAACACCGTTGCCTCCTATTGGTCAATTGCAGATACATTTTGGGGAGATGCTATAATGGCTTAGGAGAAAAAAAAGGCCCAATCCCAATTCCTATCTTAACCCTCAATCTTAATTCTCAAGCTCAACCCTCAATCTCACTAGCCCTCAAAACCAAGTGTTAAGGGCTATTAATTTGTTTACACATCTTTATAGCTTTGGAGTTTGTTGAGTGGATTTTCTGTTACAAAATTTACTCATGAATATAGAATTTCGCTAAGATAATCAATAGATTAATGATATAGAATTGTTTTTGTTTTGAAATACTGACATCATAAAATCCAAACAGCACATCTTTGTACAGTAGTGAAAATAGAACATACATGTTGCAACGAATATACTCAACAAAATCTTTCCAAAAAGTGACCGTATAGGGGTTGTATCAGGGCTTGTGTTTTGTCTAGTCGCCCTGAAATGGAACAGAGATAACAACATTACTTTCTTTTATTTTTTTGGCTACCTGTCAGATATTCATTAAGTTACTAGTTTAGTTTCATGCAGTGTTGCAAGTATTATCACAATGAATACTGTAGTCAACATCCAGCAGAACTGGTGAGGCTGTTTATACGGTCACACAAGTGTTATCTGGTGACTTTCATCCACGTTAACGTTTCACTCTTTGGGTTATAAGTTGATATTCAACCAAATAATCTGTTCCGCAACAACCGACGTAACTTATTCAGCGGAAAGTCACCAGATAATACGATCAGTAACGTTAACCTGCAGCTGTAACGTTACCAGCTGCAGACTCTACGGCTACAGGAGATGACACTGTCCGGTCATCTTACAAAAATGTCGATGAAAACATTTCACGTATATTAAAACAACTTAACAACTACATTATCACTGAGAAAAATGACTTTTTGTAAGTGAATAACTCGGTTATCAGAGAACCGGGGTTACGTGCAGGGGCAAGCGCCCGCGCCGGCTTCGTTAGCTAGCCAAAAGAATATGTGTGTTACGTTACAAAGAGGTCTATAGTCCATAAAATGACGTTAAACTAAGATAATGCAATGGTTATCATAATTATAAAACAACTATTAACAAGGAAAATACTCACATTGATAATTCCACTTCCTTACGCTTGTCGCCGCCATCTTGCATTGACTGAATCGTCTGTACTCGGCCGGGTTCGGCTGGGCTCGGCGAATGATACGCAAAGGATTCTGGGATAGCACTCACTACCAAGGGTGGTCCTGAAAAATCTTAAAAGTGACGGCCATACAGTCCTTATTCTTGACCCTCAACTCAACACTCTGAGAATCAGGACAGCACTAGCACAGATTTTTGAGACTGAGGGTTAAGATTGAGGGTTAAGATAGGAATTGGGATGGGCCAAAGTCCAGTATGTTTGGTGATGTTTGAACAAACTCTCATTGACTTATGGCCAAATCTCGCAACTTCCTGGAGTCAATAAAGTTCAATAAAGTCAATAAAGTTCAAGAAATAGATACATGAATAAAAAGGCTTTTGTTTAAAAAAAGGATGTTTTGCAAAAGACAACTTTTAGTTATTTTAGGGAATCTTTCTTTCACTTTTTTTAGAGGACTAATGCTACATTTATTTCCCAGCTTTTTTCTCTTTTCATCTGTTGAAATATTCATGACATACTTGGCAGGGTGTTAGTGGTGTGAAGTCAAAATTCCATGAAACCTAGGGCTGGTACATACAGCATGTTACATCTTAAATGGATAAATATTTGACTAAAATACAAGGTACAACTTTTTTTTCCAATAATTAAACTAGGGTTTTTAAACAGAGGAAATTAATATGTGCAACTACAAACTATACTTTCTAAGCTTCATTTTGATGTATAATTTGCAGGGCTTTGGCAGATTTCCAGCTGCCACACAAGGCTTTTGTCTCACTAGTCTGAGATACGAGAGTGATATCAGGGAATGGCCTGCTCTAAGACCGCTATGTGTTGTGCGCTGACTCGGTGGGGTGACTACAGATTATAGGATGACTAGTTAGTGAAATCAAATGTTGCAAAATAATGAGCATTTTCATCCCGTGGCCATCCACAATGAGATGAATGGATCTGAAGAAACAGACATGTCAATTTTAGCTCTTTCTTTGCTATGAATAAAGATGCCTGAGGTCAAGCAGTGTTCAAACTAGAGAAATATACCCTCTGTGATTGTCTTCTTTAACAAATGGACATTAAGAGATCACAGCTTTAAAGGCACTTTGCTATTTGCTTAACATCTATCTTGCCATGAGTAAAGTTTTCACTGTGTGCAAGTAGATGTCCATACACCTAGACTCTTGAGGGTTGTAGAGGGTCTCTGTGTTCCCGCAGCAGCTTCATTTGATCATCTGTGAATGGGCTGTCTAGCTGTTGCCCCTTAAATTCAGCATGTGGATCAGAAACAAAGGCCAGGTCCTCCCAGTGAACACGCAGAATTCCAGCACCTGCTGGATAACTTCATTTCGTAAAGGTTATAGAGAAACATTTATACTACTTGTTATGCACACAGAATAATAAATTATTGTTTAAAAGTATTGTAATACCGCTGGGTTAAAAAATTGGGTGCACCATCTGTCCCACTTACCAAAGGTGATGTTTGTGTGAGGTTTTGCTCAGTTCTAATTAGGTTATTGTCCCATTCTTGTCAAAATATGTCAAGTGTTAAGTTTCAGGTGAGGCAGGAACACATAATGGCAGCAAAACAGATGCACATTGCTGCTGAGATGCAAGAGGTCAGTGCTCCTCGAGTGAATGCAAAACATGGTGAAAATCATTGGTGACCTCCATCCAGGCAACATGCCAGAGCCTCTCTTTCCTGCGTTAAAATACACAAAAAAAGGAAACAAAATGTAATTGTTTTAGCAACTGAAATGTTCCACATGTACATAATACAGTATGCTGTAATAGTTCTATGAAAAAAAAATTTTCAGTTGAGCACCGGCTCCAGCTTGATATAGCAAGACGGTGGCAAAAAAGCTCCCACTGGGCCACACACAGTCAACATCAGACGTGCCACACCAACATTCTCTCCTTCACAATCAGCTCCCAACCTAAAACAGCGGTGGAATTGAAATCACTATTTGCAAAATATTGTGTGCAGTGTTTCCCATACATTCATTTATCTGAGGCGGTGCGCCACGAATAAATTATCTCTGCCACATATAGATTTTTCTGCTTTTGGCGCTACCTGTTCGACCTGGCTCATAAACACATTATAATGGGACTCACTGTCTGTGAATGTAGCTTGTCGTTACAATACCGGTGCAATAGGTGGCGGTATGCATCGTAAATTCCCTGCCTTTCTAGTTGTTATTAATGTTTTTTGTCTTTCACGTTGCCCTTCTCAGACCTCTGATTGTCTCGCATTTAGAGTGGTGTTGTGGGGGGGTAGCATATTTTGATAGGCCAATAACACCCTATCAAATAATGCTCCCACTACTCAATGCATTCATGTAAGACAACTAATCACCTCACTGCCACTGTAGGATTAATGGCAGCATATTTAGACATGTCATTTTCACATTTTTAATCAATATTTCAGGGGTAGCATATTTTGATACTCCAATACCACCCTATCAAATAATGCTCCCGCTCATACCTGTCAAGTCTCCCGTTTTGGCCGGGAAGCTAGCGTATTTTACCCCTCTTTCCCGCCGTCCTCCCATATTAGTATTTTCCCGTAAATCTCCCGTATTATAATATATTTTAAAAAAAAACAACAACATTCCTCTGCCTCTCCAAACTGAACTCTGTCACTAGCCTCGCGAGGACTGCCACCTACAGTAGCCTGGGTGGCAGTTGTCGCGAGGTTAGTGTTGACAGCGGGTCTGGTTGACAAGTGGTTATTTTAGATTTCCTGTACACCCAGGGACGGGTTTTGCTATGGGCAATGTGGGCGACCGCCCAGGGCGCAATCTATGTGAGAGCGCTCGTCCAAAAAAACAAACAAACAAAACAAAACTCACCAGTTTTCTAGACTGCTGCTCATTTCCACGTCAAGTTAGTGGAGTGGGCGCTGGGGCGCCCCTATTATCACGTTTCAACCAGCAGCAGAAAGGAACGGCT
Source organism: Epinephelus awoara (assembly GCA_035609425.1). Classification (NCBI taxonomy): domain Eukaryota; kingdom Metazoa; phylum Chordata; class Actinopteri; order Perciformes; family Serranidae; genus Epinephelus; species Epinephelus awoara. Next base: position 8,169,993 of record CM069296.1, on the reverse strand, counting down.
AATCCTGGAGGTTGTGGGTTGAACGGGGATCACAGAGAGGAATAACGTCATGGCGGAGGCTCATAGTGCTCTGCGGCGCAAGATAACGGCTTACCGGCGACATGGAAGTCCAACTCCAGGTCCAGTAATTTCCTCTTTCGTTAGTGTCATGACTGCCCAGTAGTACCTGGACAACCGAGCCTTGGCGGCACACATGTATGTGACGTGTCAGAGGAGAAACGAGCCGTTCACATTTCTCTCTTGGGGCAGGTAACGGTCCACAAACCTCAACGCACTTTAGGGACTGTTCTTTACTTATGAAGGGACTGTTCTGTACTTATGAAGGGACTGTTCTTTACTTGTCAGGGGAGGAGGGTGGCTGGTTGATTCTTATTTTATTTATCTATTTTATTTTGATCCCCCCTATGTTAATCACTTATTGATGCTGTTTTTGAAGTATTAATAAGTCAATAAGTAATTTATTCCATTGAGATATCATTGATGTATTATAGAAAAGTGATTTATCTTTTTATAAATGACAAAAGTCACACCTGCGTAATTTTTGCCGTGGTATCGTGATACTACTCAGAACCGTGATACTTTCACTGGTATCGTACAGTGGGGAGTAGAGAGCAGGTATGACAATGTGTTTTGAAATGAATAAACCATTATCAGAGGTGATATGTGATGATTTGTTTTCATGCATTTACCCATGTTTATCCGTGACATTGTGTAAATGTCCGTGGCGGACATTTGAAAGCGAGTAGATGACAAACAGTACAGTAAACTTGTAGATAACTCAAATATATGTAATAACTTAGGTGGGAAATGCTTTAACATTTCATGCAGCCTCTCGGCTCAGCAAACGGTAAACAACCCCGCTGGCTTCTCTATGTGTCGCTTCCGTACGCAGTCAGTGGAGCCCAAATGAATATGCCGCGACGCTACGCTGACGTGACGCTTACGTTTGCAGCCGGTGGAGCCCGGCCGTAAGGTTCTGCTTGTTAGTAATTAACTCTGACGTTGGATGTTCACTCCTCCAGTATGAGTATTGAAAAAAATATTTTCGATAGCAATTCAATTGCAGTTTTGGTTAAAAGAACCACACATAGGACCACATATCATATTGCCAGCCCATAATTTCTAACACATGATGTGTTGTTAAGCATCTGTGTCCATTTTATACATTTCTATAAATCCAGTGGCTGGCAGTTTACACGTGGACACACATGCAGCAAAAGGGCACTAAACAAGTAAACAATTACCGAATTATGTAAATACGTTTACATGGACCAACATATTAATTGGAAAATTTAAGTTTCTTGTTAACCTTACATAGCCATCAATGTCATTAGGATGTACCAAGTTAACTTGCAAGTCCTTGCATTAATAACTCCAATTCATTCTTCTGTATGGTCCTGGAAAATGTGGAATGCAGAGGAAGTTTAAAAAGAAACCAAAGTAATCCACTAAATTTACAGACCTTTTCCATTGTTTAAAACTTAATTTTTGGTTTCTTTATTATTTTGTCTTGGTGGATTTTACTTCAGTGAAAATTCACAGTTACCCCAGGTTTTGTCCACTTTTACCTGGAGCTGCCTTATTAAGGAAACACTGTTTGAGGCACTTAATTTTGTGGTAAATTGCTGATAAAAAAACAACAAGTTCATTTGCTGAGTTCTGACATTGTCAGAACAGCCATCAATCCCACCACACTGTTGTAACTGTAGGAAAACAGACAGAGGGAAGCTGTTTGTTATTATCATAAGGTCTAATTACTTAATAATAAATAACTATTGATGAATTAAACAAATTATAGCAAGCTGGTATAAGGTTGTACTGCACTTTACCAAATAGGGCTCTGAGCCAATTTTAATATTGTGTGGATGTTAAGCATGCAATGATCTGTGCAATGTTCACTGTATTAGTTTAGCATATTAAACTTATAATATTTGAAAATTACCACTATGCACAAAGTACAGCTTAAGCTCATAAGAATGTCATTAAAACTTTAATCTAATATTGATGATAGTGGGTCCTGTGGGCTACATGAATGTCTGCCTAGAATTCATCCAGTAGATGAAATATTTCAACCTTGACCAAAGTGGTAGGCATTTTTTCAGCATAACATACACTGTCATGAAGTGCAGCTTCAAATCATATGGACAACAAAATATATTTTCAAAAATTGAAATTTTCTTGCTCTCAAAGATGATCTTGGATCCATCCAAGGTGCAGCTGTGGGAAGCTCCTCCATTTGCTTTGTAGTGCGCATGCAGCTACATGCGTGCAGCATGTTGCAGTCGCTCTTGCTTGTTTTCTTCAACAATTGCTCCCCCAGGATCAATAAAGTATCTCTCATTCTGATTCTGATTTGTTTGTAGAATTGAGAAAATAGTATTCATTTAAAGCACATACTGAAATCAGGCTTTATTAGTGAGCGTGAGTTCTATTTCGTAATTTTCCCTGGGTGAACTAATTTGATGTTTAATGGGATTGGAGCACAGCTGTAGTGTCAGCAAAGGATTTTAAATGGGATAAATCCAACAGAGTCTAAAAAAAATATGTGAAACCCCCTAGCATTCTATTATGTAGTGATGGCCATGAAATGTGTTACAATTACATGCTGGCAACATGAAAACAATGCCAATGCAAAGTCTATTAGTAACGGTCACAGTTTCAAACATGTCATTAACATGGTTAAAGTTTGAAACATTTGCAGTTTGGTTAGATTTAGGGAAGGAAAAACATTTGATTAGGTTTAGAGAACAAATCAGTGCAAAGGTAAGTTTAGATTAAGATCATGTTTCCAGTTAAAATAATTGTGCATGGGACGTAAGTGACAAACATCTAGACCGCGTAGGAACATGAAGTACCAATGTAAAGTACTTTGCATAGATTGTAATGTAACATATAACTATGTTAACTTTAGCAGTCATTGGGTTGAAACGTCCATGTTTGTTGAGCCATCTGTCAGCCAATGAGTCCTGGGCATCAGTCTTGGGCGTACGTCCATTGTTTTGTGACCCATCCACCATCTCAACCTGCCTCCTTTCAAGGGACTGCGTCCTTGTTTACTGCCATCAGCACATTGGCCACGTGTTAGCAACCTTTCAAAATACGTGGGACATGCACTACTTTGGGTGCATTGCTTTTTGTAGGAAAACTGTAATCTGAAAAATTGGCTGTAAAGCTGTTGTACAAAAGTAGTATAGTAGTATAAAGTATAGATACTCAAGTAAAGTACAGATACCTTGAATTTGTAATTTAGTGCAGTACTTGAGTAAATGTGCACAGTTACTTTCCACCACTGCTGGAGGTTACTTTAACAGTTTTTCCTGACAGAAAGCTCACTTGTTAGAACAGTTTTCTCTTGATTTGATTGATCAGTAAAGGTACCACTGCTGCTAATGAGGTTTCTGCATTTCGTCATTTCCTTTTTTTCTCATGCTGATCATAGTTCATATCTGTTATCCGCTTTGGCTTGATGTTTTGTGTAGTATTGTAACTGTCAGTATAAACTTATTGGCACTTTCAAAGGCCAGTCTCTGTCTGTGAAATTATATGTATGATGTGATGAAATACATGATAGGTCAGACATTCTTATTGAGCATCACTGACATCACTGACTGTAATGTTAATAAATGGGGAAAAAAAATGAGGCCAAAAAAACCCCAACAGACTGTAATCGTCAAGTAGACAAGCTTTGACCCTTCTCCACTGGTCTACCTGCAGTAATAGCACCCCGGTAAAGATACTGTACACAGCAAATAAACAAAAGGGCGGAACAGGGATCTGTGTAAAAGCAGAACATCACACCTTGCCCTGGCCAGTTCAGTAGGTCTTTGTCCTTTTCACTTTCATTTGCCAAGTGGGATCTGTGTGCTCCCCCAGCCCATCAGACAACCTTTGTCAGCAGGCACGGTGGCTGCCTCTGCCTTGATGGAGAGAGCTAATGCTGCTCTGTAGTGCTCTCACACCCTCTGTGTTCCTGCTAAAAAGACCTGGGCAATTGCTTAGTGATAGCAAGAAAAGGCAAAAGCCGGAGAGTACACAGTGAGAGTAAAGAGAAGGAGAGACGCAGATCCAAAGGAGAAGAAGATGTGAATTTTCTGGCTGATGCAACACTCAACAAGCACACCAGCCAATGACTCAGGTCTTTATGAGTCATCAGCAGTCAGATTTTTGTGTTTCCTTGTACCCTTACTGATTTCTTTTAAGGGGAGACACTACTGGCAAACTGTTAACTAACAGATATCACAGTGAAACTTCCCCGGTTGTCCATTTACATTGAGTTTAGTTATTTGAAATTGTATCTGAACATATGCAAATAAGATCTATTGAAATATGTGCTAATTTGCATACATTTCAGAATCTGAACAAAATTCTTGTTTCATGGTAACTTTAGGTGCTATATCATGCTATGATATAGCACCTAAAGTTACCATGACATGGATGACTGAGAGTCTTTACCAACTTGTTTCATGTTGTTGACATAAAAGACTCAAGGGGCCCGTTGCACCAAAGTAGGATTCAGACATCCAGGATAAATGACTGAGCTGGGTTCAACGAATCCAAAACAAGAGCGTCCAGGCTTAATTGGCTGCACAAAGATCAAGCCAGGATGAGCAGACACGGATTCATCAAGCCAGGTGAAATGAGATGTGAGTTAAATTGCGTAAATGTAACTCTATCAGACTGTATAACTCTTTGAGATATCTATCTATCTATCTATCTATCTATCTATCTATCTATCTATCTATCTATCTTTAGATATAAAGTGAGTATATGTATATATATATATATATATATATATATATATATATACATATACTCACCTGGTTAAATAAAGGATAAATAATCTCTCTGTAGAGAGAGAGAGAGAGAGAGAGAGAGAGAGAGAGAGAGAGAGAGAGAGAGAGAGAGATGTGCATATTTATGTAAGTGTACATATATATATATATGTGTGTGTGTGTGTGTGTGTGTGTATAGATTAAACATTTTTGATTGACATCTCTTTTACAAGGGAGCCCTGGCCAAGAAGGCAGCAAACCAAAGTTACAACAATACAACAACATAAAACATAAACACAACAGTCCATAGATACATGAAGTACATACAGTACACATCAAACTCAAAAAAAAAAGCTACAGACTTCAGTTTTTACAGACTGTAACAAACATTTAGAACATGACTGGGCTGAAACGAACATGGCAGCAAGTCAAGGTTAAATATAAGAACATCCTGCAGAATGGTAAGTGCCCTGACTAATGCTTAACAATGCACAAGTGTACATTGTACCCAGAAGGTGCCTGCTCACACATTGTCTGTACTGTTTTAGCAGAAAAAAAAAAAAAAAAAACACAAGCAAGGCACGGGTGGTTGGTCACCGCCAACTGACCTCACCCCAGCAGAGGACATGGCCTTGACACAGAACCAAGGCAGGCCTGTGTTGGAGGGGATCCCTGGGGGGACAGACACGAACATATGTCCCTCCCAAGATGCCACCCGCTTCATACAAGGTACATTCTTCCATCTCTACATGGGACATAACCACATTCATATCGAATCCATTTGGACTATGTGACTTTCTGTTGCCTTGCAGTTTCTGGCAGCACTGTCACCAACACCAGAGTCACCAACACAAACTCCAGAAGATGCTGATCCAGTGAGTACTCCATCAAAGGCATACTGTAGGCCTGGCATGTCTCGTCTACTACCTTCAATATGAATCCCATTAAATGTGATTGGGTAAAGGCACCAGTGCAGCAGCAGCAGATGACGGCGACGATGACGAGGAGACCATCTCTCTGGATTCCAGAAGGCATGAGGTATCATGTCAAGCTTATGGAAGCACTATTCAGTATACAGTGGTGAGAAATTATCATTTGGTGCCCACACAAAATTTCATTTCTGTAACAGGACCCAGATGCTGTACAGGGAGAAAGCCAGCCTGGCATCATAGTGAGTATTGATGGAAGGACATTCTGATTATGCGAAATTCCCGCTGTGCTAATTGTCATGTGTTTACAGAACTCACAAGCTATCAGACAGCTGTATGCCAACCATCTAAGGCGGCAAATACAGCTGGCAGATGTGGAAATACAGTACAAGAAAAAAAAGATGGAAGACCTCGCACTGGAGTCCAAAATAAAAAGGAGGACAATAACAAAATTGGACCTTGAAATTAAAAAACTTGAGCGGGAGGTGAGTTAGGCCTTCAATGCACACTGTAGTCTGACTGTAACACAAATAATGCATTAATCATTATTTTCCTTTCCTCCCCCAGCTCAAAGAAGATGAAACAGCTTAAAAATAAAAGGTCAAAGGGGATTTTGGTGGTGTCTGTTTGTTTAATGTATGCACATTTAGGGCTACCATAGAGATGACATTAGGCACACGGACTGTGAAATTTCCATCTGTCATCCTACCTAAGTACTATGATTGGTTGGAAGTTGAAAGACTGGCTGTATTATAAGGCTAGAAGAAAGGCACATAATGTACCCTGAAATGCAATTTCCCAGATATATCAAAACACCTCATGGCAATAAAAAGTGAGGAGAGGGAACAGTTTAATTAATTATCTATTTTTTAAGGTAGTAGGTGTCATGATGACTAAAAAAAAAGGTATCATGATAACTGAATAACCATTTGCAGCTTGTGAGGCGTGAGGGTGCAAATGTGTTCCTCGTAAAGTCAAATGAGCCAATAGCCTCTATGAAGGCCCAAAATGGTGCGTTCCTTCCTGCTCTAACAATGGCACGCCCATTATTGCAAGATGTGGTGGATGAAGAAGCACTCATGCTCAGGAGAGCCTTCAGGCGAGTGAGGGTCTTAAGAGACTGGTTGGACCCACTGGCCTTCCCTGATGAACACCTTTACGAACGCTACAGGTTTTCTGAAGATGGCATCCGGTATCTGTGCAGACTGCTGGGTCCCAGGATCAAACACCGCACAGCATGGAGCCATGCGCTGAGTGTGGAGCAAATGGTTTGTGTGGCCTTGCGCCTTTTTTTGCAAGCGGAGGCTTCTGGTACTCAGTGGGGGATGCGGAACAGCTGAACAAGGCCACATTTTGCCGCACAATAAGGAGTGTGTGTCTGGCTATTAAAGCATGTTCAGGTGTCTTCATCTCCTTCCCTGGCCACAGAAGACTCTGCGACATCAAAGAAGAGTTTTATAGGATTGCAGGTAAGAGAAACTACAAATTACAGGACAACTGTTAACAGTCATAGTAAGATACTCATTGCTATGTGTTACACAGGTTTCCCCAATGTCATTGGTGCATTGGACTGCACCCACATCAAGATAAAATCCCCCTCAGGTGCCCATGAGGGGGATTTTGTGAATAGGATATCCTTTCACAGCATTAATGTTCAGGTGAACATGACTTTTTGATATTGTCCATTAATGAACACTGTGCATTGCTTGTGATGTGCATTGATTGGTTTAATAGTCTTCATCTTATAATTTCAGATGGTCTGCAGTGCTGACTATCTCATCAGCAATGTTGTGGCAAAGTGGCCCGGCTTGGTCCATGACTCCTGAGTCTTTCTGCCCTCTGGAATCTATCAGCACCTATCACAGGGTGAGCCACACAACCTCTATTAATAACCACTTTTTACATCATGGCTGTGTCAAGAATGTCACTCTATGATGAGATTTTGTATTGACAGGTGAATTCACTGGTGTGTTGCTGGGGGACCGGGGGTATGCCTGCCAGCCTTTACTCCTCACACCATACACAGACCCTCAGGAAGCACAGCAGGCCTATAATCATGCCCATGCCAGGACAAGGGCCAGGATCAAACTGACCTTTGGCCTCCTGAAGGCACGCTTTCACTGTCTTCACCACTCAAGGGATCCATCACACATGGACTGGGACAATCCTAACATCTTCCCTGATGACGACAGTGGTCGGCTGGTCAGGGACCAATATGTGTTAAACTATTTTAGTTAACATGCATGCTTTAAATTTCAGTTGAATATGCCCTGCAGTGACAGAGATGCATGCTGTGAATTTCAGTTAAATATGGCTTGCATTGGCAGAGGAACTAATTTGGCCTCTTATGTTGTTTGTGCTGTAAACTGTGTGTATACAAGCTTGCAGGGAGGCTACTGCATCCATTCATTTGTCTGTTCATTTGTTGTGTATGGATTTGTCTGCATTTATTTCAGTGTGCAGACATGCGGGGTGTATCATATACAGACCTTTGAATGTGTATTTATTCTTGTGTTGTATAATATGCTTTGATTCCGTGCTTTCTATCTTGTAGAGTCACTGTGTGACTTCCGTTTTGAAAAGAGCTGATGGCTTGCTTGCCTTGATTTATCCTTATTCAATAAAGGAACATCATGTTACTCTTTGATGTGTATTTATATTTATTTATGGATGTGTGTTTTCTATATAGTCTATGGGAAACTGTAAATTATCTAATGATTTTGAATATTACAAGTTTTGATGAAATTGTATGTGAATGTGCTGCAAATGTGCTGCGAAACTGGTTCATTTCACCAATATGTTTTTATGAATCGCTACAGTTGACATCACTCACACAGTGAGTGAAAACGACACTGATGCTATGTGCTCTGATGTTGGCAGTAATGTCATTTTTATATACTAGGAGACGAGTTGTTAAGGATGACTCCAGTGTGTCGTTGAGCTTCCCTTTAGGGCCCGCCCCAAAAAAATCCAGGACACAGAAGTCATGAAAAACAGTCCTTTCGCATCTTTCAACAAGTATTTTCTTACATGTATAATGTGTTTAGAAGGAAATTACTGATTTTGTTTTACCCAGACTTTAATGAGCCAATTTCAGCCAGACGTTAACTCCTGCTTTACGCAAAAAAAAAAAAAAAAAAAAAATCTGGCATTTCAGAATCAGAATTGTTTCTTTTGTTTGTAATTACAATGCTACATTTCACATTTTATAAGGAGCTGTTTCTGTTTTATATGCTGCTAAAAAAGACACCCTAGAAGATGGGTCACTCATGTATAGTTCCGTCATCATCAAAGTTAAAAAAGATCATTTTTATGATGGCAGTTTTAATAATTAAATGACTTAAGATAAAACAAAATGAATTAAACAATTTGTAACTCAAGGAAATTTCTCTGGCATTACTATTTGATGTTGTATCGAAAATATACCGAACGGTGACACTACTTTATCGTTCTGAGCCATGAATTTTGTGAACCGTGACACCCCTAGTTAATTGGCACTGCATATAATTGGCTAATACAAATCAAAATGGAGTGGACTGGACCGACAAAGAGCTGTTGAAATCCAGGAAAAAAATACTGATAGGATGCAAATAAGGTAGCCTTCAACAATGAAGTGAGGAAAATATGATGAAAATTTCTTTAGCAATGTGTAGCATTGTGTTGTAGATTTTTGTGGCGCTGAAAGCAGAGCTCCTGTGAAGTTCAGTTTGCACCTGTGTTTTAATTGCTGCAGTATTACATGTTATTTGCCCCTGAAGAGCATTCACTGACATATAAGTACTGCTGAAGTGATGGTAAAAAGGACCAAAGGTAATTCCTCTCTCACTACACCTCTTTCTACTAAACATCTCTCTCTATGAGCCTGATATATATCAGAGCTCTGTCAAATTTCAGACTCCTTTCACCACACCTTTTATCACAGGTGCTGTTGTCTCCTCTGCTGTGATTAATATACATTGACAAATTAATGTAGTGTCCATTTGTATAAATTTCCAGTTCCCCCTCCCATATACAGGCCTAAACAGGATCACCCTGAAATACTTATTGCAGTGAATCTAACACACAATTTTAAGTTACTTTTCTTTTCTTTTTTTTTTTGCTCAAACAAATGTCAGTGTAGTCGCTAAATATTGTTGGACAACCATGGAAGATCCAACACATTCTCAACCCAAGTCATCTCATATTACAACTTTGTCACTGGCCTCTAAAATCTACATATTGTGCACTAGGGATCCTGTTGCCTCTACTGTTGACATTCAGGGACGCCGCTACCAGTACTGGAACATCAGCAAAAGCACGTGGTTGGCTTTAGGAAGTCTGGCTCTACATTCATACGGGCAGCAAACACGGGCTCCCAGGTGAAAGTCCAGGTTTTGTTGGACCTATCTGCCACCCCTCCCACCTGGCCTAGAGGGACTTTCCAGCTCCTTACATTCCACCGTCAGCGTTTCAACCTCACGCCGTCCAGCAGCGTATCAAACTGCCATGACAGGTGCCGTCCAGCTGACTGGCAGGATGTCGTAACACTGCACTGTTACAAACTGATTACACCCTGTGGCATATCGTACCACCGTGACAGGTGGCTTTTGGCATCAGGTGCCTGATGCTGAATCACTGACAAAGCGGCGGTATTTGACAATTTCGGAATGAGAACGAACTGGGAAGATCACGCCCTCATGATAACAACAGCTTCCAATGCTGTTATGCTGTTTGTGAAAATAAATTAAACAAAGTGTGACACTTAATTAATTTATATATATTATTATTTCTTTTCTTTTTTCACCTGGCAGTTTTGTATCAACAACTCAGGGTTCGATCTGTTTTTTGTTCCTGCATCAGCCCTGCAGAGACAATGCCTGCAGCCTTTGGGCTCATCTGATTCCAAATGATTTCTCAAGATATTTTCCCACTAAATTCTCCCTCTCCATCCTCTCTGTGAGAAATGTACCCTCTCATATCCCCCGTATCTCCATCCCAACACACTGCTATCACCTTGCGTGCTGCTGACAAACCTGTGTGTGTGCTTGTGTGTGTTAGTTGACAGTGATGGATGGGACCTGGCCACCGCCTCCATCCTCCTTGCCACTCAGTTGCTGAGTGAGCCCTATGCTTTATTCATGAGATTTGGGGGCAGAAAAAAAAGATTCCAAAAGGTTTAAGAATATATTAAGGGAACTCTCTCGGATGTCAACTGACTTGTCAGGTGGTGTTAAGCAAAAAGAGTCTTGAGGTTTCTACTTGGAAGTCTGTGGCAGATGGAAAAAAGGAGCAGAACCCCCACCCAAACACCACCAGGCCTGCTTCCACACAACCCCACCCCCACACCCTCATCTTTCACAGGACAAGATTACATGTTTAACCAGACCTGGAACAAAGGAGTTTTTATTATGTGTCTTATATCCTTAATAATGTCATCCTGAAGTAAAGCTCTATTATACTGTATTTTATATCTAGTCATAATAACAAGCTTGTCTGATTTTTGTGTATACTTTGTGATTTCCAGCAGGTAGTTAGAAGTCAGACTAGATTATCCAGAATAAAGCATGACCAACTGGCAATTTAAAATATACAAGTAAGACATAATTATCTTTTTATTAGGGCAGTACACTCAACACTCATTTGTTCAAATGCTGAAAATAACCTATGCTACGTTTTCCTGAAAAGCAACCTTTTGCTTTTGTGAATAATGACTAGAGACAGTCATTATTCACAACAAATGGAATTACTGTGATGTTGTTATAGATCCACAAAACCTCTTAGGTTAGGGGGATGGATGTGGATGTATGGACATTGTTCTGGAAGACACTGATAGACAGTTTGTTTTTAAGGGGCGAGAAGGGACTGGAGCACACTTATGAATTTGCAGATATAGAAAATGTGCAAAGGTGGAAGCCAAGTGATGGCATAAAGGCTGTTATATAGGCATTAAATGGAGTCTGGAAGTGCAAGTGTAAGTTGACATTGGGTGAGAGGAGGGTTACACCCTGGACAGGATGCATGGCAAATCCCAGGGTTGACACATAGAGAAAGACACAATTCACACGGCAGTCGGAGCACGTGGAGAAAACCCACACTGAAAGAACAATCAGACCCTGCACGAAGGGCCCCAGGCGGCCTGTGGGTCAGAACCCAGAAACTTTTGCTGTACTGTGCAGCCAAAATACTGCATCCATCAAATGTAATAAACTATAAGAAACAGAACAAATTGTTTGTTTAGGCAAATGGCTCAAATGTGTTTAGAGTACGAATCCAATAAGTAGTGTCACCACCTCTAGGAGAGAGTGACATAGAGAGGAGGAGGAGGAGAGTCCAACATAAACCAGACCACAGGTCAACATTTAGACAACATGTGTGCTGCTGCAGTTCATGCACTTCACCAGTACATGGATGTGTAAAATATTTGGTGTCTTAGAACATTGTGAACAGTGGCCACAGCAGAAAAAAAGCCTGTAATTGATGAGACAGCCATGAGACAGTGTTCAGTGGTACCAGTCTGTCTCTCATATTGCCATAATGTTTCAGTGTGATCAAGGGAGGCACTGAGCTGATATTTATTAGAGACTGATCACTTCTGAGGACATTCCAATATTTAAAGACAATGTTTTTGACCCTGCTAACCAGGTTTCTATATGTAGGGCCCTCTTATAGGCCAAAAATATGTCTGCTGTGGGGTAACCCCTGCTCTTTCATTTCAACAGCTTGGAACAGCTGGAACTGTACTGCAACATAACAGTGCTGCAGTTTCCGCAAAGTCTCAAGAATTAGCCATTTGGATAATTGCAAATGAGTCGTGAGTGATCACTCAGTTTTTAGAAGCGTGTTTCTGCTTGAAGGTTTGCGAGAGATTGCAGTCTCAATAGTATTGTTATTAAGTCTGTTACATAAACAGTTCATGTTGTTCCATAACAAAAGTAAGACACAGCTTTCCTCGATTACTTCACACTATGAGCACAATATCATCAATGTATATTTTCCACAAAGATGGGTTTTGGAGTGGATTCTAAATAAATTTCTCGTCCCATAAACCAGGACAAGCAGAGGATGAGGTAAAAGCACGGCCCATAGCTGTGCCACAAGATTGCAAGTAATAGGAATCCAAATACATGAGAAGGTTCATGGTGAGAATCATTTCTGACAGGGTTAGTAAGAATTCATTAGGAGGCAAAATCCCATCTGGACATTCGTTGAAGTAATGAAAACCAATTCACTGACATGGTAATTTAAAACTGTCCTCCCAAGAAGGGCAAAACTACCAGCCGTTTCAGGAAATTATTATAGATCCACAAAGTCTGCAGAGGAAGGAGGTCAAGGTGGATGGATGCAAATCATAGGATTTGCCATTGGAGACCCCTGTTTGTTTATGTTATCAACCAACAGCTGGTAACAGCTTAGTATCGTTTAAAAAAATTAGAATACCAGTACCAATACCAGTGCCCTTAAGTGATAGTGATACCAACAGATTTAATAGCTCTTTTATTTTGAACTTCTTCCAATACCTGCCATGTGAACAGAAGCATTAAGTTGCATACAAATGCCACCACCATTCCACCCCATCCAAATGATTTTCACACAAATACCTTCTGAAGGTCTTCAGATCATTAACTATTTGATAAATAACTGTACAAACAACTCAACAACAACATCAAAGCCAAATAGACTGTGCTCAACTTCATCACACCGCAGACTGTATGGGTTGTAGCTGCTGTGATAGTGGACCAATGGAGTTAAAATCGAAGAAGGCTTGGGGTGATTGGCTGCAAGCAAAACCAGGCAATTTTAAAATATAAAGTACTGATACCCAGCCCTAACTGACAGTCAACATTTTCTTTAACCTTTTCAAAGCTAAGCCTATTTTATAGGCCTCTGCTCAAAAATGGCATACCCATAATGAAATGAATATATCTCTGCAACCACAAGGTCTATTTGAATAGTTTTGGTGTCATAGTAAAGGGAACACTTGTGAGATGTGTTAAGATGTGTAAATGTCAGTATATGTGTTATATGTGAAGAGTAAATGAAGATGACACACAGCACAAATGAAACATTTTGAGGTTGGCCTAAAAAAAAAAAAGAAGCATTTTCAGGATGAGTATCCCTTTGGAATGATGCAGCTGCAGCTCTAAACCTCTATCACATCATAGTACAGTATGTGAACATTAACTCTGCAAAGGCTGATTCTGATAAAGTGAAGCAGAACAATATTAGAGACGTTTTAGTACAGAAAATTCGGACGAGCTCTCCAAAATTACACCATGTTTGCATGTGATTTTGGTCATGTACAATCCTATATCTTTCATTTTTTTATTTCTGTAAATCCTTAATGTTTAGGATAAACACATATAACTGTCCATTTCGTTTTTCTCCTCTCCCACTCCAAACTGACCAATACACACCTATTACATTTGAAACTGAGTTTATATTCTGAACTTTGGAGGCCCGTATCTCTGTGACGGCTTGGCCGATTTGAGTGATTGACACCTGGTTTGATTCGTTAGAGCCAATAGAATGACGCTATACCCACCAAAATATGATTGACAGCACTGTAAGCCAATCAGAATCAGCAGAACGCGTTGCGGGGCGATGTCAGCTGCTGTGAGTGGTCATTGTTATGCTTCCCCTGGAACCTCCGGCCGGCAAGTTTTTCCACCTGGATTCATTGAATGAGGGACAACATCACAGTAAACGGGAATGAAGCGCTAACAGCTAATGGTTAGCCCCGCTAATCTACGATAACCATGTTGTTAATTACAAAACGTGCACACAGAAATAGTAATGTTTGTTCAATCATTGTGTTTATAGACTTAACAAACACCAGATTAGTCTAAACGATGATATAGTGACGTGAAAAATGTGAGATATTCATATATATGTAGCTAAACTGCTGGTTTTCTACCCAGAAGTATTTGTAAACAACAAGGTCATTTCCTCCGAAGGGACACTAACAACTCACACGTCAAATAAAATTTCTCCAAGTATGTTTTTTGTTATTTTAGGTAGTTATAACGCTAATGCACATATGTTCAAGTGTTCATTTCCCCTGATAAGTTGGTTTTAATTTGTTATTTGATTCTATAAACACAGTCTGACCATCTCGAGTTTTTATTTTGGTACTTCCAGTGACCGGCAGTGTGAATTTTGCATATTAGCTAAATATTTAGTTTCACCCAGAACATTTAGATTTAACATTTAACATTTAGATTTAGACTTAGCATTTAGATTTAACATTTAACATTTAGATTTAGACTTAGATTTAGCATTTAGATTTAACATTTAGATTTGGCAAAATGTTGATGTTATTTTCAGCGTGAGCCACTTGACAAACGGCACCCCATAGAAGCGTGATTTAATGGCAGAATGAGCTTTTCAAGGCAAAACAACAAGGTAAGAGAAATATTACAAATATATTTTGGTGAAAAGGTTTCTGTTGTTGTTCTTTGGCCTCTATCTCTCTGATGGTTTGGTGTAGAGTGCTTTAGCACATATGTGTGGAAACAGCGGAGTCTCAGCTTTCATTTGAGATGAACGGGGTATGTTTTGCATAACATGTGGTTGTATGGAGTTGGATTTGTTGTTGTTTATTTAGTTGTTGTTTGAGCTGTGTTTGGGGCATGTAAAAAGGGTTTTTACAGCCTTGTATCCCAGGTTCTGCTGTTTAATTTGAGGTTTAGAAAAAAATCATTGTTTGGCCTAAAATAAGAGCAGTTAAAACTTACATAATTTAGTGACATACATCATGTCACATACAGACACGAACAGTGGTCCCCCACTGAGTGAAAGTCCAGATTTTGTTTGACCCATCCACCAACTCTTCCGTCCACTCTATGAGGACTTTCTTGCTACACTACTGTTGCCTGCATCGTCAAAAACTGCCGCTACCCATTGTCTCTAATACCTCTGCTATGGGTGCGTCTGTGCGTCTATGTGTGTGTGTGTGTGTGAGACGCTGAGGTCCACTGACCAAGCATTAGTGTTTGATGTGTTGGGAGTTAATTTGAGTTGTTTTAGAAATAAACAATGTCATTCTGTCTGATGCTGATTTGTGTCATTCTGGAAGGCAGTTACACAGAATTAATTTTGGAGCACTTGATAGTTATCTTTTGAAAAAGTAACCATTGGTTATTCAGGTTTTATTACAGCACAAAGCCTGGGGGCTGAGATCAGTATCACTGTTACCTTGATTTTTAGTGGGACTATGGTTCTGCTATAAATAATATCTTACTAAGTTGTATAACACATAGTATAGAATAAAATTCTCCTTGGGAATATCATTATAACGAATATGGTCTCTACAGTGGCCCGAAGGGTTTTTTTTCCTAAAAGAGGAAGCAGATAATGTGTCAGCAGCCTATGAGCTTATAGCTCCCTTAGAAGTCCTGAAGTACTCTGAAGAAGTGTATCTGGCACAGAGTAGTGTACACTCTGTATTGATCTAGATGCCATTCTGAATATGCTCATTGACCAGCAAGGAGCAGCTGTGACTGCCCACCATTTTGTGTTCGCATGCCAACAACTGCCAGTTTTGTTAAGGAGACTGCAGCATATGAATCACACCTGAGTGGAGCAAAGTGAGGAAGCAGTGAGAACACATGTTAAAAAAAGAAAACAGACAAGGATAAAAAATTACACTTCTTCCCTACTGCCTTCTGCTGCCGCAATTTCATGTTTGCTTTATGAAAAGATTTCCTATCCCACTTTCCAACAGCTTAGCAAATAACCGTTCAAACACCAGAGAATGTGCTGGTAATAGACAAAAAAGGATCTTAGCTGTGTCATTGAATGTACAACATGCCAGAACAAACACACAGAGAGACATTTCAGATGAAAAGTAGCTTTTAAATATTGCCAGAGGCACCTTGCTCCACGCTGTGCTGCTCTGTCAACACTCCAGTCTGGAAGTCAGGCTGCAGAAATTTACTGGCTAGAAAAGAGATAAAAAAAAAACAAAAACAAAGCAAGACAAGTAGGTGCATCTGAAAATCAGACGCAGGATGTAACAAAAATCTGCCTGAGTTTGCTTTTCCAATTCTACCTCTCTGTCCCTCCCTTCAGCAATATTCTCACATCCCTAGATGGAGCCACCATGACATCACTGATTGGTTTATGGACTTCCAGTTTGAAGCCTTGAGTTTAGGATTTTGGCCATTGCCATCTTGGATTTTTGGAGCTAGCTTCTAGCTTGGTTAGCTTGGTGTATTTCCCGCCATATTACACTGACAAATAATGCTAATAATCATTTTTGCTATCAAAAACATGCCTAAAACCATTAAAACAAAATGTATTTATGAGAAAAACTGAACATTTGACTCCTTAGATGGTAGAGGAAGACTGTTAGCCAACCAACATGTTACAATTAACTTTCATGAGCTGAAAAATCACTAAATTAGCAACACCTATAGTTTGTGAATCTACAGTTAGACCACAATTATGTCACCCAACCAACGTTGTTGTCATGGTACCAAATTTTCAGTGGACAGCACAGACTTGTCAGCAGCCACACCCTTACATAGGCAAAGCTTTGAGTCTTAAAGGTATAATATGTAGTTTTTCCACATAAAAATGTCTACAAACGACTGAACCAATATTATATATTTTGTTTTGTTGAGTACTTTGATTATCAGAAATGTTTCCAACAATTTTTCAAACGCAGATAAATATTAAATATTAATAACAGTAACGGACCGTGTCAGTAGGTCGCAATGGCGGCATAACTCCAGTTACCATAGACATTAAATGAGGAGAAGAAGAAGAAGCAGACCGGCTGACGTCAGAGAATGAATGTTACTGTTGCTAGGCTAAGCTAACTCATCATGGATCATGATTATGCATTAATGGTTGCTGCACCTTCTGACGCCGAAGCTGTCCCGGTAAACAACCCGGTAAAACGGAAACGTACGGGTCAACCAAGGGATCCCAGAAGAATTTGGGATAAGAAGAGGAGAGCTAAATCCAGGATAAATATCGGTGTGGCCTTTCTGAGATGGAGAGAGCTTCGTGAATATCTAGGACTACAATTTGACGCCAACCTCACATGTGTTCTGCTATACAGGTAAGCAAACATCTGGCTGATGTGATCAAAATATAAATAATTTCCACCAGTGTATTGCAAGCACTGCTGCCCGCCGGGCCACCAGCGCTGCGGAGCGCTGTGGAGCGGCGGCTGGCTAACCACAACATCTAACGTTAACGATAGGTTTCTATAATGCTGAGCTGATGCCGGTAAATGAACTGCATTTATAAAAGAGGCAGAGGAATAGCTAAACATAAGATGCACTGAGCAAGAGAGAGCAGCAGAGAGGGAGAAGCCATCGCTGACTGTAAAGCTAAGTAACTAGCAGATTGCTCAAATAACTAATGTTAGCAGATTGCTAACCGCTCAGCTAAAGCAAGTAGCATTTCTGAATAGAGTGTAAATAACTGAGGTTAGCGAGACAGTCGCTAAAAAAAAAGAGAGCCATGACTTTAACACACGGAAAAACAGACATTATAATCAGTTTATAAAAAAAAAACCTGGACACCCCAGACAGGACGTGAAAAGTGGACATGTCCGGGCAAAAGTAACATTACTACTGATAGTTAGATCAGAGTTTGATGATCCGGTGTAACGTAAGGTACCAGATCGGCTCGGGCTGCTACACCGGCTGACGGACCCCATTTGCATAAAGTGAAACATAAAGTGAATATAACTTCAGTAATATATCTCGTCCATGAGCATTTCTCTGCTGCTGAAGCTCGCTCTGCCAAAAAAACTGCCACTGTCGGTTTCAGTTACACAAATTACATATTGCACATTTAATAACAGTTTAAAAAGTGAGTTATATTATTAAACCCCTCCCCCACCCCACCCTGTATAGTTCATGAACATAACAATTAGCTAGCCTATAATAGATTAAAACTGTTTCATGTACCAGTCTGTAAACAAGTTTGATTCTCCTTAAAAGTTGGGCTTTTCAACATGGGGGGGTCTATAGTGTGACTGACTTTTGGAGCCAGCCTCAATTTGCCATTCAAGAAACTGCAGTTTTCAGAACCTCTGCATTGGCTTCATTTTTTAGCTCCGCAGAGGGCTACAAAATTCTGCTCGCATCAGTCCTCTCATCCCCTGCCAAATTACGAATGTCGTTTTTTGCCTTGCCTTTCAGCCATCTGAACCTGAACCTTTACCCTTAACCCTGGACCCTGTACCTGTCTGCCTGCCTGCCTGCTTTCCTGTAAGCATATGTGCTTTACTGTTATTAATAAATAATTGGACTGTACCTGTCTGCCTGATTGTCTGCATTTGGGTTCTTTCCCTTGTTGCCTTGCACTTACATGCGTGACAGAATTACCTGGCCAAATATGGATCCATCAGATGAAGCATTTTTTTATGGCTGAATTTAACCCATTTGTGCCCAGAGGCCACATTTAGAATAGTCAGGAAAATTTCCACAACTTTTGATCTGATTGGTCTAAGGTTTTGAATTCTGTCACAGGCATACTTTGGGAAAGAATCTATCAATAAACACGTTTGAAAATTTGGGATCACATGAAAAATCACACTTTTGTCAATGGTCAAAACCAGGATTTAAAAATAAACAAAGAGGACAAACACCAACACTCTGTTTATTAAATGTCTTACACATTTAATATTTTTGTTATTATGCATGTGTGCATATCTCATGGATACTTGATTGTACTCCTTGTAGTTTCTGATATACAGCAATTACTTATCATACCTATTATTTAATCTTTAGGCACATGGGGCAGTCTTTTTTCTCATAAAATATAATGGTATATATCGAAAAAGTCCCATGTGCCCAAAGACTAACTATTGTATGATAAAAAAAAACAAAAAAAACAAACCTTATTCCTAAATGGTTTGTCCAGTTTCATAAAATGTCTTGAGATTGTGACTTAGGCAAGCCAAAATAACACATTGTGTGCTGGAGATGCTATTTGGATTGGCAGAAACTTTAACTATTAATCCAGACTCCTCTGCATCCCTGCCGACTTGCAATGATCTGATCTGGGCCTGCAACTGTAGCTCCCAGCCTGCTTCCCAGTCCACTAGCCTCCTGCCCTAATCTGGTCTCCACTGTCCTGTCACTGGCCACCATACCCCTCCATCACCAGCCTCCTTCCTCTGGTATCCAGCGGTTCAGCTGTGTAGCACCCTGCCCTGATCTAAAGCTGGATATTCTGCTGCCAGCTGCCTTTCCTGACCTACAGCCTCCTGCTCGCCCTCCAGAGCAACTCTGCCTCCAGGCTGCCGTCCAGAGCGGCTCCATCCATCTGCCCTGACCCCAGACCGCCTGCCTGATCTTTCCTGGCCTGCGGATCTTCATTGTCTAGGCTACCTATCACTTTGGTTCCCTGTGAATCCACCTTGCACTCACCTGCCTGACAGGAGGAATAAATAAACATGTCGCTGGTGTCGGCACAGATGTGACTGCGTCGTTGCTGTGGTCTCACCCTCCTGCTGTGGTAATGTGTTGTGTCAGATACCTGTCACTAGTGAATCAAACTCAACAGTGACGAGCGCTCACCCAGTGAGAGCTGCCAGCTTGGAGATGCCTGCGTTTTAGGATATGTTAAAAAAATTGTCAGGCAACACTTTGGAATGCAGCTTCATATAAAAGTGAGTTTTAACATTACTGTGACATGCATGTCATTTGAAGGAAAAGGCACCGCTTAGCAGGAATTCTGGATAAAATATTTGCCAGAAGTGAGTCCAAGCAATGGCATCAAAGTACTACGTAGATGTGTGTTAGTGAGCACCTTAGCAACCAACACCGTCATGTTAAGCATCATTGACACCATTAAGAACCAGGCTAAAGTACACAAAGGTAAAAAAAAAAAAAAAAAAAAAAAAGTTAGCCTGGCTGGCAAGCACATTTTTACACATCTCACATATAAAGAAAAAGCAATAAAATATTTCTCCTTGTCTCCAACATAAATGTACTTGTGTCAATGATTTTGTAAGGGTATTATCATGATGCAAAACACATTAAGGCAGGCTGCTGCAGTTGATGAAATATTATTTTAGAAAATACCTGTAACAAGTTGATTTATATTCAAAACTGGGTGTAGTGACAGGTTATTCACCTTATTAAAAAAAAAAAAAAAAAAAAAGTTAAAATTCTAAGTCTTTAGATGTGATATACAGGAAGGACATTTTTAAGTGACTGTAGAGTTGACATTCAGTTAAAAAAAAAAAAACCAATAATAAGGGAAAATCAACTCTGTAACATAAAATTGGAAGTCTGGGTAAAACTAAAATAAATATATGTACTGAGTTGGTCACACCACAGAAAAATGTGTCATTAACCACCCAGCCAAATTTGAATAATTAAAAAAATGGCCAAGCATACAATATGAGGTTTCAAAGTTGACACAGTCCCGGCAGGAATATCAGGGATGTCTTGGTAAAAACCAACCACTTTCCATGCCACTATCCGTGCAGGAACAATTGTTTCTCTTTTTACTGAAATGCTGCTAGAACAGTGACTGGTCGCTACGAAACCCACGTCTCTTGAACAGTAATCTGCAGTGAGCTGTGGCTTGGCAGGTGGCTAAACTTAACCTTACTTCAATTTTTTTTTTTTTTTTTTTTTTTTACTTTACTGTACTTTAACTTTAACAAAACTTAAACCAGTCCCATTACCAGATGAAACTTCTTGGATGAGCATCTGATTTTGCCAGGGGGGCCCTTAAAAAAAAAAAAAAAATATATATATATATATATAGCAATATAACATGATATAACCATGCTTTTTCAATTTCATTCGCACAACATTGCAGCATATCTTTTCATAATACGGTTTGTATGATATTCTGTGAAAATAACTAAAAAGTTACTTTTCTCAGTAACAGATTACTTTTTGGTTTAAGTAACTGAGTTACTAACTGAGTTACTTTTTGATGAAGTAACTAGTAATGGTATATAGTCTGTTTTTCAGTAACTAGCACAACACTGAAAGTCACAGAGATTAAATTTAAGCGAGTACTGTAAAGTTACTGTGGTTAGGTTTAGGAAAAGAAACATGGTGAGGATATAACTTAACTTCCCCTGTTCTCTCACCTCTGTAAGCTCACAGCAGGAGCTGCAGCTTTGCTCTGAATGTGGCCTGCTCCCAGCAGACACAGAACCTAAAGATTGCGTCTGGAACCACAGCTCTTTCCAGCCCTCCACTGCTGGCTAAAGGAAGCAGCATGCTACAGCATCCACTCTTCCCTCCATCCATTCGAGGATTGGTAACATAACAACTGGGCATAGCAGTGTTACAGTTGAACAGGCTAAGCAAGACTGTTTAACTTTGTCATCCTGTTTATTGAGTTATTGTTGTGATTGTTGCAGTTAGGTTATTTGTTAGTTGGCTTCACAAAAGCTAAGTGATGTTAGCTTGCTAAAGCTTTACACAGACAGAGTTTTGCATCTAACATTTCAGAGTGGCCTTTTATTGTGGCCAGCCTAAGGCACACCTGTGCAATAATCATGCTGTCTAATCAGCATCTTGATATGCCACACCTGTGAGGTGGGATGGATTATCTCGGCAAAGGAGAAGTGCTCACTAACACAGATTTAGACAGGTTTGTGAACAATATTTGTGAGAAATGGTCTTTTGTGTATATAGAAAATGTTTTAGATCTTTGAGTTCAGCTCATGAAAAATGGGAGCAAAAACAAAAGTGTTGCATTTATATTTTTGTTCAGTGTAAGTATCCTCTGTACTAACCCATACCCTTTTTCAACACAACACATTCTCATAGACTCAGACACACACACACACACACACACACACACACACACACACACACACACACACTTGTATAAAGTGACTAGTTAGAATTTGTGCCACTTTGCTTTCATGTGAACAAATACGTTTGGAATCACACCTGCTGTCTGTTTAATAGTGCCCGAGTGAATGAATACTCAACCTCTGCTATATCAAGAGCTCTGAAATCCCTCAAACCTGACTATTTATGTGGTAATTTTGGTTATAGTTATTATTTAATCATTAATTCCAAATTAATTTAATTCAGTTCAGTTCAGTTTTATTTATAAAGCCCACAAATCACAATTTGCACGATGCCCCACGAGGTGATTTAATGTAAATTTAGTCACATTATTTAACATAATTAATTATTATTATTATTAGAAATAATTATTAATACTTTCTGATAGAGATTTTAATACTTTAATTGGAGGCCTGTTACAAGGTCAGGTCCCCAGGGGTGCCTCCATAAATCTTTCATGGGGTGGCCAGATGGGGCCACTTAAAATCTTGGGGTGGCACACCAAAACTAAAAGCCATATTTTTAGGATTTTATTATACTGTTGTAGTATTTAGGCTAGTAAAAAACTATCAGAAAAAGTTAAGGAAACACCTGCTGATATACTTTGGTTTATTGTGCTACAATTAATGTTACTGTGAGGACAGTTGCGTTTATCTCATCAACAGGAAATCACATCCATCTGCTATATGTGACGTACATGCCCTTATTTGGATAACACATCCTGGTATTCCCCACACATGGGAAGATGTTTTAAGTAGGGGGAGCTGCCAGCTGAATGAATGAATGAGTGACATCATTGTATTTTTTTTTCCTGCTGTATAGCACATCGCACATCGCCACTCACTAGGCTGCTGACTGGCTGCCATAAGCTACACACAAATAAAACATTGAGAAGTTCTAGCAAATGCAAATTTTATTACATTTTTTCCATAAGGAGGCCAACAGTAGAATTCACCACATGACAAAAGCAGACAAGAACTACCGTAACTTTGCCATCTAGCAAAGTTAAATATTTTGACCACCATTTTAGTTATGAAATAGCCTTACATATGATATTCAAGGTGCACGCACACACAAGCAGGATCTCACACACATAAAACATGACTGGAATTAATAAACAAGCAGTAAATGCACAGTGGGGCTTATTTGTTTTTCTGTATCGGCATGAAGCACTGTGTTAACTGAGTGAATCGTCCGAGTGGGTGCGTGTTAGTTTGATTTAATTACACTAAAGTTGCTGAGTTAAACTAACCATACGAGTCCTTTTCGTTTTTACACAATTTATTGCTGCATTTTGAAAGCAAAAAGAGTAAAGTTTTTGGGGAGTTTCATGTTATATCAGGGGTTTCAGCTTGGCACCGTGAACCTGTGCCTCCCGTGACCTGTAAAAGTAGTGTTGTGACATCAGCCTCACTTTCTGTTGTTGGCGAATTGTTACAAGCTGATGAATTTGCTGGTCAAGGCTAGGCAAAACGTTAGATGGATGGTTTGTCTCTAACAAAATATTTTCTGTAGACGTGCTGCAAGAACGGATTAATGTTTAATATACATCTTCAGCCAGAGCGCATTACGCTGTCAGTAGGCTTTATGTGTGGGGAATACCAGGATGTGTTATCCAAATAAGGGCATGTACGTCACATATAGCAGATGGATGTGATTTCCATCGATGAGATAAACACTTCTGTCCCCACAGTCCGTGCCGGCGCAGTGAGGGAGAAATGCACAGACTGCTTCGTGTTGGAAGTGTTGTGGTCGGACTAATGGACGGTCGGACTCCTGGGTATGAAATCCGACGGTCGGAATAATGGCATTAAAATGGTCGGATTAATGGGAGGTTGACATGGGACTAAAACGATAAAACTCGGATTAGCGGGTAGTTGGAGTTATGGGTAGTCGGACCTATGGGAGGTCGCACTAACGCCTGGTCCCCACTGGTGAGTGGGGTGGCCAGCAAATTTATAGGGTGGGCTGTGGCCACCCCTGGCGACCCCCTGGTGGCGCCATTGCAGGTCCCATCAATAGCAACTTCTGCTAACCCTGTCTATGTTAACTACCTATCTAACATCTTTTTCAGGCTTGAAATAACAACTTCTGGCTGGGTCACACTCATTGTCGTTTGAAGTCCCAACCGCTTCAGATTTAAACTCCACCCACTCAGAGTACAGATACCACTACAGAATACATAATTGGTTGAATGGATACAGATGCAAATAGATATAATGGTGTACTCACTCATCCCTGATAGATGGATGAATTAGTTTTGTGAGAGGCTGCTACATCTGTTCTTGCTACACCAATGACTTTACAATTTCATCAATAAATCCACATTTTGGTTGCAAACCAGAGTCAAACTCACGACCGCTTCAGCAAGGCATCACCTCTATACATGGGGCACCCATACTATCCACTAAGCTACCAACGCCCCTGTAAATCACATCTTGACAGGATCATATGACATTATGTCAGCCCAACAACGTAACAGATAAAAAACACCTTGGTGAAGAAATGTCATCGAGGACAGCACACTGAGAACACAGATTCTCCTCTCAAGACACTACCATAATTTTTAAGTGTCACTGGTGGTTGACAGTTGCATTTGCACATCATTTAGTTTATGCTGAAGAGGCTGTTTGAATTCAGTTCCAACCCTCCACAGCTCTGTATATACCAGACTGTGTTGACTGACTCAAGTTATATCACAGCTGACTCTTACTACAAACAACTTGACTTAAACTCAAACCCCATTTGGACTTGGCTCTGACTTGATCTCAAAATTGCTTAGACTTGAGCTTGTCTCACACTCTGAGGCTTGACAGACTTCCATTTTGACTAGTTTTGAATTTGCCCTGAAATGGTCAATGTTAATCCGCTTCAAGGTCAGTAGAGTGTAATACAGGATCAATTCCACTGTTGTAGACTGTGTGTGATGTGCTGAGGCAAAATGTCTTTATTTGTTTGCAGTAAATATGCCATATTGTTTCATTATTTCAGATCATTTCCATTACTGCTCAGTGGAAGGAGCTGCCTGCAAAGAAGGGCCCCTCACTGGGTTTACAGGCCCTGCTGTTCTCTGCAGCCAGGGACCCTGCTATTGTAGCACCTTAACCAAACCGAGACACATTAGGCGGCTTCCCTTCATTAATTAGGTGACTAATAACAAGATTAAAGAGACTCCGGTAGGGAAAATACGGCACACATGTTTACTAATTACTGTGTTAATGACCTTCTTCTTCCACTGCTGCTGTCTTTATGGGAAGGTGTTTGTTTCTGGATGAGCAGGATTTCACAGAGCTGCCCTGCAGAGCTACACAGCATTTTAACCTGCTGTTTTCTACAGCAGTGGAAATTTTTACATTGTATAAACAGCACAATATAGCATATAGCTGTTTTCTCACATTAGAGGCCCATTTTCTTTTGTGCTTGACATATATCATTTCACGTCCATGAACATGCCAACATTTTGGCAATACTCTAGCATTTAGAGACAGATCTGCAAAGTTTGCCAAGACTTTGAGGAAAGCAAAATTGCTTGATCAATCTGAAAATAATGGCTGCTAATGTTTTCAGTGTAATACTGATCTTCAAGCTGGCAAATCATGGGTACAGCTTCAGAAATGTTGGAAGTCCTAAAATGATTATTTATCTTCAAAACAAACTGCACATGTGTTGAGATTATTCCAAACGTGCCCAATACAAATCAACTGTTGAACTCTTTTAGTTGAAACTTCTTAAAACAAGTTGATTTCAATGGGAAATTAGGTTTTGAAGCTCAGTGAAACTGGGGTTTTCACAAGTGACAGATTAAAGTAGGGATGGTCAAAATCACTCTGCTTTCCATGACCAAAATAATGGCAAAAATTCCCACAAAATTGTGCAAGTGTAGCCTTTTTATCACATAGTCCTTTTTATTCAAGTGAGGTTTTGTGCACACTGTTTACTGAATGAAAAGCACAAATGACAAGAAATGAGTGCAGCCATTTTTTCCCCTTTTATGAAAGGTTTTAAAACAAGTGAAGAAATCTGCAGATGGGTAAAGATGATTCCTCTTCTCAATACAAATACACTTTTATAAGTGTCACTTCCCTGAAATGAAACAAAATAAGACAGATTGCCGCACCACAATCAAGAAAAATGACTTCTGGTTTGAAAGAACAGATTTGTGGGATCAATTCCATATTGAAATAAAAAATTGTAGTAGTGGTTCACATACTGATGATGGCGTCTGTAGCTCAGATTGACACAGCTTCAAATCAAAACAGCCAGGAGAGCTTGAGGCCTGAGGAAAGCTGAAGACGTGCAAGCACACAGAAAATGGAAAACATCAGCGGCACAGCTGACTTCACTGATGATGGGAGGCAGAAATTCATCCTGCGTCTATGAGGCTTTAAACTGAGCATCAGGGAGGGTTTGCGAGCTTCAGGCAGCCCCATATCCTTTTTATGATTTCATGAACATGTAACTCATTACACATCGCAGCACATTGTGATCTGCACCCTTGTCCCCAATACCCTCTCAGATCCCTGGAAGGAAGGCAATTTGTTTTGAGCCAGAAGACAGAACAGGAAGAGAGGGTGTAGACAGAGTCCAGACTGACAAAGTTTCATACTGGATATACTAACTTCAACAATAAAAAGCTACAACATTTAAGACAAACAAATATCACCACTCAATGCTTCAATCTTATTTAACCCCCGATTCTTTTCTTTTTACCTAGCAAAAATTTTAGCAGGTTACCTGTTTTCAGACCAAATTGATTTTCAATTTTTTTTTTTTAATCAAGCTTCGATTTTAATCAAGCTTCGACCTAATGATAGTCCAGTAGTCTTCTCTATTTTATTTGTTGTTATTGATACATTTTGAGAGGATAATTGAAACAAGTTGACCAAAATGTTGCTTTCTCATCATTATGAAATATTTACTCTGCACTTACCCATTTCTATTTCTATGAGTATTCGCAATTTACAGTACTTTAATGTTGTCATGTGCATGGTAAATATCTTTACCATGCACATGCACATTTTCTAAATGTTCTTCACTGCACCAGGATTCGTGAGTAACGACCTTCATTCACTGTATGCTGCTGTATGTAGAGAATGACAATAAACTGAATTTAATTATGTACCTAACTTTACGCTAGGTATGTAATATCATTCATGGGGTTGTAATTTATAGAATATCATATGAACAGTTGTATGAGGATATGTGCCTTGAGATGCTCACAACAAAAGGCCAATCTAAAATTTGCAGTTTTATCTAAAAAAAAGACATTTATTAGGATTTCACATGACTAGTACTGCACAATGCATTTTTTGGTTATAAAGCGATATTAATAAAATGCCCCTGTGTTCATTGTCCGTTGCTTATGCAAGCTCATACCATAACCCCACCACCACCATGGGGTACTCTCAGCAAACTGATAGCCCATACAACGCCATACATGCCCTCTGCCATCTGCCTTGTCAACCCAGTCTCACGCCAAAGTCGTCAAATAAGGTGCTTGGACAGTGGCTTCTGGAATCAGACACAGATGATAAAAGCTGTCGGGCCCCATCAGGGAAACATGACCGGACAACAGTGTAAGCTAAGAATGTAAAGTTTGAGTAGGGTGTGTGGGAATGGTGGTGGATGGGTCCAACAACCACTGACTTTCACCTGTGAGGTCATTGTTTACCTCCCCTATTATTGTAAAGCCAAAGCCTTTTCTTTTATCCTAAACCCAATCACGTGTGTGTGTTGGCCAAAAGGCACCATGTGCATTTGTTTTTAAAGGGGGAAAAAAAAGTCAATTCACAGTGTTGTATTGATAAAGCGTATTTATTTTGGAAGAGGCTGTATGCAAACTGTACATTTCCTGTGAAAAAGGAAGTGTATTTTGAAAACAGACAATGCATGTAAGAGGCTGAAGCTGACCTGGCATCCCAGAACGTCAACAACCAACGCACCCAGTGAAAAGGGTGTGGTATGGACCCAAATGCAACAGGTGCTCAGGAACAGTTGGTAATGACCTTTATTTTCACCACAGCAAACACGGTATGGAGCAGGTAGAATAAACACAGAATAAAGTTTGTTCTTCAGGCTGAAAGCCCTCACACAAGCTCTGGGGCTCAGACGAGGGGAAGAGACGCGGCCGGAGTCGGCCGTGGAACCAAGGGGAAGCTCCTTAGCCCCCGGCTCCAAACAGTTCAGTTCTCTCTTAGTGTGAGGGGAAGAGAAATAGCTTACTTCAGCCGATGACGATGAGGACGAAGCTCCGTGGCCTGAAGAGCTAGCTGCACGTGCTGAGGTGTCGAAGGGGAGAGAGCAGAGGAGTGGTCGGAGGCAGGCGGGGGGGTCGAAGCCAGATGAGCAGTCCCCGAAGGCAGTGGCACCGATGGGGAGCAGGCAGGAGGATAAACGAGGCCAGGTGGAGGAGTCGTTACCAGTCGAGCCGTCAGATACCAGAAACGCTGAGGCAGAGCACGAGGTCAGGGACAGAAGGCAGGTCAGTTTACCGGGACGAAGCAGACGAGGAGAGCAGGTCAGGAACAGGCAGAGTCGGCAGCGGGAGGTCAGACAGGAGATGAATGCTGGAGAGTCTCGCATGACGCTGAAGAACAATCTGGCAACGAGTGAGAGTGCTGGAGAGGCTTATATGCAGGGCTGATTATGATGAGCTGCAGCTGTGTAGGCAGGTGAGCAGAGTTGGGCTGATAAGGTGGGCGTGGCTGGCAGGTAGAGTGGATCAGAGGGAGGGAGAGTGGGAAATCACTGCAGCAGGGTGACAGGAGGGGAATGAGAGACAGGAACTGTGACACCCAGGGTACCTTGCATGTCATACCTCGACATGAAAAGTCCATGACCAAACATTGATATGTGATGAGGTCGGAGTGAGAATGTGTTGGCCTGGTACAGTGTAAATGGGGATTCATCTATGAAAAGAACACTAAAGTGCCACACCAAAGGTGAGCAGTTTCCCAATTGGGTTAGTTATGATAATGCTGTCAGGTCAAGACAATGGTGAGGAAGACGAGCACACAGTTGAACTTACAGTACAGTTGTACGCTCCCTCAAAATTTGCCACATCTGTAGCATTGTGTTGTGTGATCAAAGTACACATTGTTGAGGGGCCTTTTATTGTGACTATCAACGGACACCTGTGTAGTAATGATGCCGCTTAATCAGCATCTTGATCTCTCAGAGCTGTCAGGTGGATGGATTATCTTGGAAAAAGGATAAGTGCTGGCTAACACAGACTATGATTTGAATTTGAGAGAATTAATTAATTATTTTGAGTGTGCAAATAAGGTCTTCGATCTTGAACTGAAAAATGGAAGCATATACAAAGAGGTTGAGTTCAGATGTACTGTACCATACTGTATGTGTTTGCCTGTTTGTTTTAAGTCTTTGTGCTGCTTACAGTGGGAAATAATCATTTACTAGATTTGAACTAAAATGAAATAAAATCAAATTCATGTGTTTTAAATCACAACTTGGGTTGTGCAATTACACATTTATTGACCATCGTCATTGCTGAGATCTGCAGTGGCATTGCCAGAGTTGATCAGACAGGTGGTAAATTGGCCCCTAATGATTGTAATTCATTGGGAAGCAGGTCCTGACTACATGTTGATATTTGGTCATTTATATGCTGTTGACACAAAAGTTCAGTGTAACCGAGATGTCTTCAACCTTTTTATTTAAAACCATGTATGTACATGTCTATAGACATCTTTTGACCTGCAAACCATGTTTACAGCAAACCGTTTGGTATCACCATGTGTGACAGAGGAAGCACATGTCTATCCACAGCCCTCCCCAGGCCAGTAGTAGAGTTGGCAGTGCAGAGCAGAGGGAATTGGACGATCCAGATTGGGAGAAAATTGGAAAAGTAGAAGAAATTAGTAGTGTATATATGCAACTGGGACACAGATATGCGCGTGCACACACACACACACACACACACACACTCTCACACACACACACACACACACACACACACACACACACACACACCCCGCATCGCTCACTGCTTAGCAAGCAGCAAAAAGATGCAATAACCTCGCTGTTGACTCCCCTTCAGTTGGCCATCAATACTGTTTTATTGTTCAGAGAGGAAATGAGCCAAACACAAGTGAATGAAGGAAAGCCCCAGAGAATAATTTACAGAGCTGCAAGGAGCGCTCACTCTGTTTGTGACAGCTATTCTTTCAAAGACAGACATCACAAAGTATTATTTTTGGGTTTCATCATTGCCAAATCTGTTCCTGTAGTAGCAGCTGGAAGCTGTTCAGACTGGAGAGGAAGGGCGATAAGAGCTCTTTCCCCTCTTCTTTTTGTCGTTTTGTTTAGTTGTGTGGTTCGTCCAAACCTCTACTAACTCAATTTCTCCATTTTAAGCCTGATTTCCTCACAATTCTTGTTTCACTGTTGAAGTTTCATGTTTAGTTGGTTGTGAAACACCTGCACTGGCTGGGCAAGCTGTCTTCAGCTCCAGTTTGAAGGTCAGCTGCAGAAATGATGAGGTCAAGGCTTTAAGTGCCTAAAAAAATTATATTTAAAAATCACTTCATGCAGCATATGTGGGCATCAATAAAAACTCCTGCCAGTGAAACAATCGCAATTTCAAACACTTGTGCTTTTCCCTACAGACATCCAGTTGGTTTCCATTGTTTGATGACTGATTTAAAGGAACATGTAAGCTTTGGGGAAACTGGCAAAGACTGCCAAAACTTCAGAGTTTTTTTTTACTGCTTGCACACTTTTAGATGCATCTACCTGAGTTAGGACCAGGATGGACATTGATAACTTTATGCAAACAATCAAGAGAATGGGATTTCCCACAGGGCTGAGCTATCAGAGCAACTAGTCTATTCTTCAATTCACAAGGAGTCACCATGTACCAAAAATAATTAAATAGGCCTACAGTAAGATCTATGCTGGCACACCCAAAAACCAAACCCCAGTGTAGAGAAGACTGGAGTGATGTACGATATCACAGATTACAGCTGTGAGGTAATTGGTGAAACAGCGTGTGATCTGATGACAACTAAGTTGTGTCCATGCCAGATGTGCAAACTCTATTCACAGTTGTTTTGCAAACATCTTGAAAGTGAACCTTGAGTGAAGATCATTTATTGAACCGAATCTTTAAAAAACTGCCATAGCATCCAGGACAGGGTCTTCTAACTGTTGTGTAAGCACAAAATGAGGCCTTAATGAGGTATACGCCACTCCCCACGCAAGAGTTGTGATCCATGAAGCCCAATTCTGACCAATGATTCGTGATTTGATGAAACCATTGAAGAACGTTGCAGAGAAAAGTTGAAGCAGTGTGAACTGGCCAGCTTGACTCAAACTAGCTGATGGTGTGCAGTTTAGCTGGTCAAATCACTGGGTGCTGGTTATAGAACAGAAAACATGTGACCTGTTTCTACAGCCAGTCAGCTTGAAGTGAAGTCCACTGGTCAAGTCAAAATGACTGCAGATGGTGTGTTCGCTTGCTCCGTCCTTGCTGAGCCCTCTGTTTCCATCCTTACCGCTGTTGCAAATACAGCTGTAAGCAGTATCTCACTATCACTTCCCCTCATTCATATTTTGAGAGGCTACAAATTATATTCAGCCACAAAATAAGCCTGAACAGCTGTAAATCAGAACAGAAGTACAGAGAGCTGTTGCATTGGTGTGAACCAGCAGGTTTTTAGAACACTGCAGGACGGCACATTGCAAGTAGTTGCCTGTTTCAACTCGTCTCATCGCAAATCTTTGATCGGAACTTAGTCTGAAAACAAACTTGAATGTGCGAACCTGTAGCAAAACTCTGACACATGCCTACAGACATTTTGGAGACAGAGGATATTGGCAACGCAGATGGTGAATTGAATGAATTGAAGCCAAAATCATCCTCACCACCTGCACATATGGATTTTTTAATTAGCAGTCTGGAAATAAAGCCAGCGCCAGCTCTCACAAAATTATTTAACTTCATGAGTACACTATGAGTCCTAATGATAAGGTCACTTGCATAAATAAATAAATAGTGTTCACCCTTCAATCTTCAACTTCAAAATGACGTTTCAGGATCGGGCATGCAAGTTGTTGACAAAGACATTCTGCCAAGGTGTGAAGCAATCAGTCAAAATGCTGTAAACATACAAACACTGCTGTGACACTCGGCTGTTGCTGTGCTTCACTGGTAAAGATCCCTTGATCAGCAGGCTCATTTCTATGCATCAGTGTTCATGAGGTGCTTTGCATTGGCCAGTTGTGGTTGACTGTGAGTGTGTAGAGGGCAGGCTATGAGGCTGATCCATGTGTGAACAAGTCCAAGTTGATTTGAGATTTGTACTCTGGCAGGCGAATGCGCAGTTTTATTATTCAGAATATTTTTTAGCGAATGCCCTTTTAGGCTTTTATCCACACGTACATTTTCAGTATGGATCCTACTGTTTTATAAATGAGACCCCAGGTCACAATGACATCAAGTCTCAAAACCACTCAAAATAGATGGCCCGTCACGGCAGACATATGCATACATTGTGGTCCAACCTGAGGCTTTTTGCAGTGGCAGACATATGTAATGTAGATCTGCCAATGCGCATTCAATCCGTCTTGAACCCATTCAGATTTGTAGACTGAGCTTCATGAGAACACTTCTGTTCTCATTCTCTCTCGGTCTCTCCCAAGGACCACAGTATATTTAAACATTATTTAATTCATAGTCTGCCAAACCTCCAAAATTAGATCAAGCTCTAGTTGCCAAATGTATTAATAATTGAGCTGTAGCCAAATCACACATCTTATTGTACAAATTGCCCACAAGTGACAGTCTACAGCGGCAATAGCAAGAGTAACCTTATGTACTGTCTAACTGACTGGCCTGAAGTCTCTCCAGGGGTCTGTGTGATTGGATGATACTTCTGGTACTTAATTTTGCCACCAAAACAAAGTAGAGTTTTGACAATCTCTGCAATGCTCCCTCACGCTGCGCTCATGTTGCTCATAATCACTTCCAATCCAGCGTCTATGAATCTTCTTCCAACTCCACTCTTGCACAGAAACCCAGGCCACCCCCAACATCCCAGAACCTTTATTAGACAACCTTTATTACATCAGCTTTGCTTTTTTATACAGTACCAAACAACGACAGCATAATGTCGCCCCAGTGTGTGATTTTAGACAGCATGCCAGTGCTCTGGAAGCAAAATGGGCATGAGGCAAGTAACACAGAACACAACAGTGTCTGCCTTTGGTGTAACATATAACATAACAGCACTTTCTAAGCAATAACAATGGCATTAACATGGCAGTAACCATCATTTCCCATCCCTGTATGATGGTCGCTGATCTCATCTGCTCAGGGGTTAAGACTTCATTGTCTCCCCAGGTTTTTTGGCTGCTTGTCTTCTTCTTTGAGTTAGGTGCTCACTGCTGTCAGCTGTTTTGTCAATCTCCAGGCAGTGGGTCGCATACATAACATGACGTCAAAACATCACACCTATCCCATCCTGTTGGGATGTCTTTTTTACAGATATCAAGAGGTGGGTCAATTTGTGACAGGAAGCAAATGTGATTTGCCCCTTTCCATATATGAATGAATAAGAAGGTGTGTGAGAGCGTGTGAATGATTACTGAGTAACAGGTGGCACCATGTATGGTAGGCTTTGTGTGTGAATGGGTGACATGCAGAGTAAAAGCACTTTGACTGGTCGATAGACTAGAAAGGTGCTATGCAAGTGCAGTCCATTTACCATAAATATGTGATTTCTCTGAAATCAAGTCAAATGTCTATTTTTGACAGTTTTCAACTTACAGCTCGGTGTTTTTCTAACCTTGTGATTCACTTTGTGGTATTTTGGTCCTCAGCGCAGAGCACTGGGTGCAGCAGTGTCATGCTTTACTGTGATTGCACAGCTGTTTCAAAGTGATGAAATGAGCTATGTTATTGGCTGACAGTATAGTTATTAATCACCACACCCTCTAATCCACATCCACCTTCACCCAGCCCTTTTGCACTTGTGCTGCAGTGCCATGAACCAAAATAGAAGGTGAGCTTGGGGGTGCCCACACAGTCTGTGCGGCCAAGACTGTAACCTTGTGGTACTTGTTGCACTTGAGTGATTAAAATGAGGCCTGAAACATTCTCTTGTGTTGGAGTGCAAATTTAAAATGGTAAAATATACTTCCAGGACAAGCGGACCCACCCATTCTACCACTCTGTGTTTCATATCGTTTTATTAACTTGAGATAACCGCTGGATAAAGTTTGCAGTGTCAACATCAAATAAGTTTTAGTTTGTCTCTCCGCAAATCTCCTCCCTCGTGATGTGTAGAGCGAAGCAAATATTTTCATAAAACACTTCAAACTGTGATATTTGATCTGATTTTTTTCCCCCATGGTTTTAGGCAAACCTTGTTGGTAGACAAAGAGGAGAATGTGTAGGTGGATGAAACATCAACACCTTTTGTTGTCTGACGCTCTCAAAATGACTTATTGATTTTGGAAAAGAATGCGAATATCCAGTCCACCAGCGCTTCCACTCCTGAGGACACAACTCTGTGTTTAAAAACTCATCAAAAGCACTACTACTGAAAGACATTCGATGCATTGAGCCAGATATATTTGCTTTTGTCAGTGCTTCGTCTTATGTGTGATCGGTGTTTGGAAGAGGAGCCAATGAGCCTGGACACTCCATGTCACAACAGTATTTGCAGCTCATTCTCATTTCCAGTTCATCCACTGTCATACAACACTTTGTCATGGCCCTCAGTGTGAGATACTGATGCCAAAAGATGCCTTTGGTGTTGGTAGGGCACGCCTCTATGAGACGTATCGAGCTTTCAGCTAACTCCAGTGTTAACTCATGTACGCCAATATTTGACCCTGAGAGCAACTACAAACAAGCCTGTACACGGGAAACCCATATTCATGTCCTGTGAGAAACCAAAAGTCAGCGATGTTTTAATGATACAAAAGAGAACTTATGTCCATGCATTACATACTGTACATACTGTCACTTGTGTGACACATTTGTGCACATTAAGTAAAGGGTTTTTTTGGGGGAGTTTTTCCTTATCCCTTTTGGCTCAGCTCCCTGAGAAGAGCCGGCTCTTGTGGTTCCCAAACGGCTCTTCATTTAATATCACTCAAAGCCTTCAATTTTATCCTAATTTAGCAATTATGAACGGTTTATGTGTTGCTAAGCAATTTTTCATAAAAGCCTTATTTTTAAATTTTATTTTTTTTCATAACAAAAAAAATCCACAGTGCCCTCTCTCTCTCTCTCTCTCTCTCTCTCTCTCTCTCTCTCTCTCTCTCTCTCTCTCTCCTCCAGTTGCACGGACAGGTGGGCGGTTCTTAGATGTCCGTGCAGGTTTTTGTTGACCCTGTTCTGATAGATATTTTCATTTTATAAATTCTGCACTCAGCTTTGCAGTCTCCAATATCATTAAGGCGCTTTCATTTAAATCCAGCTCCCCTGTCTCTCTGTCACTCTGTGTGTACCTGGCCTGTACCACTACACTCGCTGTCTTTGGAGCGTCTCCCCCTCTTCCTTCTTTCACATAATGGTATGATTCTAGACTGTCCTCGCATGTGATTGCCCACACGGTGTGCCCATCAACATAAAGTCCCACCCCTGCCTGCATGGATTCTCAGCAGAGCTGAGCAGGAGCCGCTAAAGATTCGGCTCTCTCCGACGGGAGTCGGCTCTTCTTGTTCTTTTAGAGCCGGCTCGTTTGCAAGCGACACATCACTACACTGATGACCTGTAGCTATTTATAACTGTCTCTTTATCGTTGTTAATAATTATAACAGAACACCACTGATTCAGAGGGTGAGCCCAATTGCATCCCAGGGGCTGTATTCACAAACGCTCTGAGAATACTCTCAGAGAGCTGCTAACTAAACCTAAAAGCTTTTAGTAAGGAGTTATAGCTTAGGAGTGATTTAGGAAAGTTCTCAGAGCAACTCTGAGCAAAGACGGAACAGAGACGTTTACCTTAGTGAGGTGTGTTTGACCCTGTTGGGGATTGTGATGCATTCTTTCAGATGTGACTGGTTGTCACAGACACACCATTTTGTGAGCCTGCAAGATGTCGACACTCACACAGGGAAATGAAATGAACTGCTGACAGTGAAAGTGTTATTACTGTTAGTGTGATCACTCTCCTGTAGTTGGTGTTCTGCCGGGAGATCCTGGTGCCAACCCTCGCCAACAGGTCCTCAAACTGGGCCCCAGTCAGCCTGAAGTACTGCTGACAGCAGCTATCATCCAGATGGAGTTCCTGGAGGAGGTGGTGAATGGATGCGCTTCTGCAGGATAGGGTGAACCCAAGAATGATGACGTTTGGCCCTCCGATGCATCTGGGACTTCCAGAGCAGGTACAAAGCAGCGATAGTGGTTATCTCAGCCATGGTTGAGGAGAGAATGGCGGGCCAGATGTTGTTATCTAGTGAAAATGGGCGGGCTCGCTACTCGCGTGACTGATACAATAACGCGAATTAACAAAATGGTTCGGTGTCCAAACTCACGCGTTAAATGCACGGTGTGAACGCACAGTAAGAAACTCTTAAGCCTCTTAAAAGTCCTCCTCCCTGCTCCGAACAGTTTTTCACCTCAGGAGCTCTTTTAAGGTTTGAGATGCTCTGTGAATAACTTTCATCTTTACACGGACCTGGTCTTAACTTTAAGAGTAAATTCTAAGAAAATGTCTAAGAATTTTCTTAGACTTCTCCAAGAATTTTGTCACTAGGAGCAACTCTGTGCTAGAAAGCTATGTGAATACGGCCCCAGATGTCCTTACTCTTGATAGCTTCTTTATAAAAGCTGTTTAGTAAAACAGAGGTATTTTTTTTTCTTTTACTAACCACAGCGATGAAATTCCTGGTAGTGTCATTTTTTTTAAAAATTTTTTAAAGATTAATTTTTTGGCCTGCCACAACTTTTGGATCTAACCAACTTCCCTCGAAATATGAATATAAACAAAAAATAAAGACATCTCTCTGGCTTAAGGGCCGTCCACACCAAGAAAGATAACTGTAACGTTAACTGTAACGATAACAATGGCAGCATTCACACCAATGAACAATATCGTTGTGTTGCTACGTTACGTCAAACACACACTGCTCGGTGCGGTCGGCAGGGCAGCAGAGTGATGGATAAAATGGATATTGATGTGTTATTGCTGTATGTTGCGAGAAAGAAAAAGAAAACCAATTTGCCGCTTGCTCCACCTGTCTGTCTGTCTGTCTGTCTGTCAGCTCCATCTGTCATGAGACAAACATGAATGAAGACGTGCAGTTTATTGTGTTTCACCGGCGACGAGCTGTCATTACGCGCGACAATTACGCACGGCGGCGCGCTCTTTATAACTCACTATGTGAACCTATGTTGCATAATAAAGATTTGCCCCCCTCAGTAACTTCATCCTGGCGCCGGGCTTGCCTTAACCTCAATCACTGCATGATTAGCATATAAGGTAGAAAAATAAATAAAATTGCAGGCGGTAATGGTCAGAAATTCAGCGGGAGTGGGCAGGAGCGGGTTGAAGAAAACAGTCCCACGCAGGGCTCTAGCGCACAGGGTGAATTTTATGAATGGAGGGGAAAAGAGGAGACACATTCCCCTGCAAAATGTATTTTATGTATGTATTTATTTCAAAATCACTAAAGTTAAAGTTCTGTCACAAAACTATATTGTTACGGATCTTTGCACATGTTTAAGTGGGTATATGGAAATCCTGGAGCTTTCTTAGTGGGTATATGTGATGTGATGAACGTCTCGACCTGTCATTTCGGATGGATTTTGATTGGCTGTCAGTGTTTCTATCGTTCATCAAATCACTGAAAGTGATCCAAACGATATCGTCCACCACTATCGTTGTCGTTATAGTTGTAGTGTGGACGCTGCCGAACACTTGAGTTTAGAACGATTTTTAAAACTGTGTATTTATAGTTATAGTTATAGTTATAGTTCTTGGTGTGGACGGCCCTTGAGACTGTAACAATCCTGACAAGAAATTCTATTGTTTATAACGTTTTTAAATGATGATGACCCTTGAACTTTGCTGCTCTAGTGTCGTGCGATTTGATTGGCTGGTTTGCACGCAGATGGAACGTGAGATTTGACCTTTGACGTTGTTTGGTGTATTAGTTGCTAGTTAGCGAGTTAGCATGAGGGACCGCTTTACTTTTGTTAATCCAAAAACATGAGTGAGAGTGGACTGTGGCGGTGGCGGTGATTCACACACACCTTCCAGCGCTAGCGTGGAGGATAGAGTGATGACAACAACAACAACGGACTCGGAGACCGGTGGTACCGCTAACATACACGAAAATGAGACCGGAGCAGAGTGATGGGAGGGAGAGTTTCAGCTAGCGCCGTAGCTGCAGTCACGGGTGGGATGCTGTAGGGGGCCGTACAATGCAGATGTAATGCGGAAAATGCATCCATGTGGAAAACCCAGGGCCGGGAGTTGAGCTTCATGGGCCTGAACCCAACTATGTTAGCATTATGGAGGAGGACTTATCAGCAAACTTAGATCCGTGCTGTTTTTTGACTAACTTTTATGAGGGAGTTATTTTGCAAATAAAGGTCCACACTTAAGGATTATGATATTAATTTGGAGAAGAAAAAAGAAGAAAAGTCCTTTTCAAGACATGATATCATCAAAAGTAAGTTATGCGTGCCATCTAACGTTAATACTATTATGCCTGATGCTGTCACTGTTTTATAAAGGTTAATTTAGGAGAACGTCATTATGTAGAGGTGCTGTTCTGTGAATTCCCTTTATGGAGGTGAACATTATGCACTGTAATTCTGTGTGATATCTGTTTTTATATTAATCTTAACATATTTAACAATTGGGCGCTGTGCCAGTCTAACAATGTTATTTATGTCTGTGAGCTGACTCTGAGCTAATGAAATGCAAGCACCTGTGTAGACCTTTTTCACGGCAGACAGACATGTTGTCATGTCAGAGTAGGAGCAGCACAGGTGTGATCAATAACACTAATGACAGCTGCGTTCCATTTAGGAGAGACCCTGGTATTGTCTGTGTTGGCTGACTGTTA
This sequence comes from Epinephelus awoara, assembly GCA_035609425.1. Taxonomy (NCBI): domain Eukaryota; kingdom Metazoa; phylum Chordata; class Actinopteri; order Perciformes; family Serranidae; genus Epinephelus; species Epinephelus awoara. The sequence continues at coordinate 8,130,471 of CM069296.1, read as the reverse complement.
CTAGCTTACTGGGACACTGAATTGAACTCAGCCATCCTTAATGTTCTCAGTTTCACCTGTGCTTTTCCTACTAAGATGAGTCAAAATGTCTGCTGTGAAAAAGGTCCATAGAGTACAGCAGGAACTGATTAACAAAAGCACTAAACAACAGAAAAACAAGTCATCTGCTTGATCAGACCAATGAGACAAAATGAAATTAAGAAGAAGAAAAGATAGGATGATGCATTTACTTTCAAATGTGCAGGGGGCTACAGGTGACAAGAATCAGAGGTTAGATTAGGGCGGCAGGAAAGCGAAGGGAAGTGACACCTTGACTGGGGGCCTCAGGACAAAACTGATCAGGGCAAGATGCAAGTATTTGCCAACATGTGTTGGAAGTCACTTTTTTCTGCATCACTCTTTTGTGGTGTTGAGTTTTAAAAAGTCAGGACTGCTGTTCATGGTCTTGAAGTGTGCGTCACCTGTTACCATGTTTATGTGAGAAGTTGTTTTTGTGGTTTCGAGGAGCTGAAGCTGTAATGATTTTGCCAGCCTATAGTAACTATATTCTGACGAAAGGAACGCAGATTGTGATGGATGATGAAATTAGGTGAAAATTTACTTTTGGAAAGCACAATGTAGGCTGGACCAGTAGCTATCTTTTCTTTCTTTTTGCCTAGAATGGACTATGAACATGATGTTATTAGCCACACCTATGTTTGCCTTGCTTTGATGCTACAGAGTGTGTATTTGCCAAGACATCAACAAAATTATGTAAACTCACAAACTAATGTTGGCTCAGAATTAGTAGGTTCGGAGCACTCGCTAACTTATCCGCATCAAATACAAGCTTGCTGTAGTTAAAAAATCATGGTGATAAATGCCAAATCTAGTAGTCTAGTTAGCACATGGGTTTTGGCTACTGTTAGCAATTTTAGTTTGGAGAAAATATTCAGTGAGCTTGGCCATAAATGTTCAGTCTAACAATTTACTTTGATCTTACAGTTACTAAACCAGTGTTCCAAACACATGATTGAAGAATTTAATCAAAAAATTTAATCAGAAATGTAATTATCGCAAACTCACCTTGAGGTGTCGCACCATCCCACATGTTGGGAGATCTGACTGTCGTGGCAGTGAAGTGCTGAGCTCCAGGCAACTCGGGATTCAGGATTTTCCAATGTCACTCAAATCAGAGTTCCTATGTGGAAATCTTCCTTGACTGAATCAGTTTTCTGACAACGTATGACAATGGCAGCACACTTGAAGGAGCATAAACAGTAAATCATCCACCAAAAATAATAAAATAAAATAAAGTATATTTGCCTGTACTTATTTCTAGTTCTACATACTTTCACATTAGAAAAAAAAATTCTTTATGTAAATTGATATGCCACCAGTGTAATTAGGAAGCTGGTAAAGCTGATTTTTTTCTCTGTTTGTACATACTACATACTGAAGGGGTATTATGTATTTTTAGACTAACCTTTTATTTGGCTTGTAAATAGAATATGTTTCCCATTATAAAAGGGCCATAAAATAAAATGTATAACAGCAACTGTTCCCCTTCATGTAGTTTTCGCCCCTCTTTTTTGTTGTAAAGAAGCTTAAAGCCAAAAAGAAAAATAATCTCAATTTTAAACACCTTGGCACTCATACAAATACTCAACCCCAATTATTTCAATAGCTTTACTATAGAATATACAATATACACAAAAATTAATCAATTCAGTCGTAACAACAGACTTAAAGGATAAAGTGCTGTACTTTGAATATAAAAACTACTGTTTCATTGCTGGGGATGCTAACCCCACATGCTGACTTTGTTGTTTGTGGTGAACCTCCTAATGAATAAAGTAGGGCTGACCCAAAAAATTCAAAGCTTCAAAGCTTCGTTTGATGGCACAGGATTCGATTGTGAATTTTTTTTTTGTTTAATAATCTGCCTTTTTTTTCTCTCCTTTTTTGGGGGGACCTTGAACGCCATACCATCTCCGACAAGGAAATAGAAAGCCCAACGTGCAATGAATGGAGACCTATTATCCTGCTTGAACACAGACAACTAAATTCTTTCAACAATGTGACTCAAAATAATGATAAAATAGATTTTATTGATGTAAAATAATATGCTGATGGTGACATTTTCCACGGTGCGCTCTGAGTCTGGTGTCAGTGACACATGCTGCTCTGAGTCGCGCATCTGTCTGCTTGCACTGCAGTGCATGGTGCCGAGGGTTTTGATTTTTAGTGTTAAATCAAAAGGTAAACACTACTTATCAGCAACCAGAAGTGTTTTTCGTTTGTGAATATTTTTATCTTAATTCTAGGGTTGCAATAAACTACCTTTTCGTTATTAAGTTTTTGGATTTTTTTTTTTTTTGCAAAGCTAGCTAGCTAGCTAAGCAGCTACAACAAAGTAAACATGTAATGTTAGCTAGGGTTAGCATCGCCAGCTAACATTACATGCTAACTTTGTTGTTTGTGGTGAACTTCCTAATGAATGAAGGTAGTCCACTAGCAAAAGTCTTTAAAAGTTTGAAGACATAAAAAAATCACAAGTTAACTATACAGATATACTATATAGTATATATTGGATTGCATTTTGCTTGGCTGACAACCTTAATGCAACAGCTTTGTTATATTTAACAAGAAGAGGAGATACACTGTTATCAGAAAATATCTAAGTTATCACTCTATAGTTTTAGATATTGTATAACTGTACATAGTTATGTGTTTTCCCTGATGTTCATGAACGTGACATACACTTAGGGGCCGAGAAGCCTGTTAGTCATTGTCGTTCCCATGACAATGGATTGTTTGGCAAAGAGGTGGGTGGGAGGGTGAGAGTGTGTAAGCTGATGAGTAGAGAGCCGAGCTAAAAGATGGTTAGCTACTGACTATGACAGAATTGTGTTTGCTTGTTTTGGTGTTGGCTACGGCCCACAGTGACCTGATTGTTCTTGAATAAAGCATCGAAAAACCAGCAGATGGTAGTGGTCTATGTACCGTGGGTTGCTACAATATATTTAAATATACCAACAATCCCCTGCTATGCTAATTTCACTTACCAGTTGGCGTTATGGTAGAGTCGGGCTCCTTCTCCAGGGTATTTAGAACAGCCTCAGCTTCATCCATATCTGGCTGTTTATGTGTTTTTTCTCCAACCTCCTCTGCTGCAGCTGCAGCGTCACCCACTGTGGGTTCAGTGGCACGCTTCGAAAAACACTGAAAGTGTGGTGTGGCATTGTTTTCGCTTCATCTCTTGGTAATTCACTTGCTGATTTTCACCTTTGTGCCGAGAATGCCTGTGAAAGAAATTTGTTGCTGTTAGAGCGTCACAGGCGATGGAAGCCTCAGAGGTCCAAAAGTCATGTGAACACAGACTGGATTAATTTAATGAATTAATCAACACGTGAAAGCTGTCACAAAATGATGATGAATTTTCTAGTGAGTATAGGGCATATACCTGCATATCACGTAGCGTACACCACTGGGTATACGCAAATCATTGACCTTTTCTGGTGTGTATATGGTGTATACCTGTGTATCACATAGACGACACCACTGGTTACATGACCCCACGGCGCTCCAATGGCTGCATGATGGCAGAGAGGAAGAGGAGTGCCATTTGGAGCTATTTTACAGCTACAGACAAAAACACTGCAAGCTGCGATGTCTGCACTACTGTGGCAGCACCACAAAATTATACAACCATATTAAAACACACATGAAAGAGAACTCCATGCTGCAAAGTAAACAGAGGGAGGAGGATGAGGAGAGAGATCCCCAAACCAAGCCTGGGCCCCCGGCACCAAGGCAGAGGTCACTGGCAGAGGCCTTTCAACATGGTCAACAATATCCAGGAAGCTGATTTATAGAAGTGTGTGGCGACCCAGCTGTTTTGACGTCATTTTCCATTCACAAATCCAGCCGTTCACACCCATCTCTCATCTCCATTCATCCAATAACCGTATGCCACCAACCCCGCATAGTAATTCAAAACCACCCAATCACTTGCGTTTCACTACTGCGGAGAAACACAGACACACCAGACACACGCTGACAACTCTTACCTGCTGCTGAATTACATGCTGTTTAATCCATCGATCGTCGCCTCACGTTACGAGCCAGCCACTTTAGCATCTTTAGCATGCTGAGCGTTCACTTGCCTGTTGTCCCACGGTAAACATATGATTTAATAACTCTGCAGAGTACCGAGCTCCATGACTGCCGTGTCATCCCCGACTAACCCAGACTCTGCTGATGGGAGGTACAGTGTCTGAATAAATATTTATTAATGTATTTCTCTGTATGCTTAGATTGTCAAATTGTTGTTTTCTTGGCTGCTTGTAGGGTGGGATCCGTGGTAAAACCCGGAGTGGATTTCTCTTTTCTGTCAAAGCTGGGGGATACGGGAATGGATTTAATTGGACTGTCGCCCAATTTAATGAACTGTAAAATACAAGGAAGAAAACTGAAACTGGTGTTGTGTTGTAAATGTTTAATTGTGAATTGTATTTTGGACTGCTCATTTAAGCAAGTGTGGTTGTGCGGGTTTAAGGTCTGTTTATTTTGAGTTTAAAGTATTGTTATTTGTCAGACCCGACTCTGAGTGACAAAAATATGTCTATATAAAGATATGTACCTCAAACCTGAAATATGAATATGGCTGAGTATAATAACCATTTTGTGTTAACTCTCAAAGGAACATTAGTATTCCTATATTTGGGCTACATGTAGATGGGTTATGGAGTTAATTATTTTGTTATTTCACCTAGGTGATTCCCCAAGAGCCTTGGCTATCACAAGGAGCCTTGCGGAGATGATTGTGAAGGACCTACAACTTCTCTCTGTGGTTGACGATGAAGGTTTTATAAACTTTGTAAAGACTCTTGATCATCAGTACAAGCTTCCAAGTTGCAAATAGGAACAGTGAATGGAAGGGAAAATACACACTCTATGAAGAGTGTCGCTCAAAAGTAAAAAAAAAAAAAAAATAATCTCTGGATGCTGCAAACAGTGATGTACTCACAATGGATATGTGGACATCAAGAGCCACAGAGGCTTATTTAACTGGCTCATGCCATGTCATTGATGAAAACTGGCAAATGAAAGCATATGTTCTGGAAACCTGTAGTTTTTCAGGAAAGCATAACTGCCCACGTTCAGGCTGTAGTCACAGATAATGGTGCCAATACGGGGTTCAACGCTAAGGTTTTTTTTCACTTTCCTGGTCGGGCAAGTTGGTCAGAGATCTACTTGCCCAAAGTGAGTTTTTACTTGCCCTATAAAAATTGTTTAATTTAAGTGGCTATCAAATAACAAAGGCTGCAGTTATTTTATGTTATGTAATCTTTATTCACACTGTATCTATTAATTAAAACAACATATGTATTGTAGCTTAATTCCTACACAAATATGTGTCAGGGCAGCGGCAAACTTTGTCAGTCGTTCTCTCTCTATAATTTTTTACTTGACCCATGCCCACCTCTATTTATTTTTCACCCCTCTCTCCAGTTCTGCTGTATTAACACCGGGTTTAATATATTTATATACAGACATATAGATATATGTATCTACTGGCACCAGAAGGGCTCTTTAGGACTAAGTACATTTGTGCACAGTAATGAGCAGGTGAAATGTCTATCTAGCTTACATATGAGGTCCTCGTCCTCGTCGTCCTCCGCTTATCTGGGGTCGTGGGGGCAGCAGCCTCAGCAAAAAAGCCCATACAGTCCTCTCCCAGCCACTTCCGTCACCTCTTCCACGGGAACCCCAAGGCGTTCCCAGGCCAGCCGGGTGATGTAGTCCCTCCAGCGTTTCCTGGGGCGGCCCCGAGGTCTCCTCCCGGTTGGACATGCCCGAAACACCTCCAAAGAGAGGCGTCCGGAAGGCATCCTTACCAGATGCCCGAACAAAACTCAACTGGCTCCTCTCGATGTGGAGGAGCAGCGGCTCTACTCCGAGTCCCTCCCGGTGAGCATTGGAACCTAGATCGACCGGTAAATCGAGAGCTTCGCTTTTTGGCTAAGCTCCCTCTTCACCACAGCACCGGTTAAGCGGCTGCATCACTGCTGACGCCGCCCCAATCCACCTGTCAATCTCCCGCTCCATCCTACCATCACTTGTGAACAAGATCCCGAGATACTTAAACTCCTCCACCTGAGGAAGAGCTGGTCCACGGTTCCATGTCCAGGACGAAAACCACATTGCTCCTCCTCAATCCGAGGACCCTCTTCTCCAGCACCCTGGAGTAGACCTTACCAGGTAGGCTGAGGAGTGTGATCCCCCTGTAGTTGGAACACACTCTCTGGTCCCCCTTCTTGAAAATGGGGACCACCACCCTGGTCTGCCACTCCAGAGGCACTGCCCCCGATGTCCACGCAATGTTGCAGAGGCGTGTCAACCAAGACAGCCCTACAACATCCAGAGCCTTGAGATATCCAGGACGAATCTCATCCACCCCCGGGGCTCCGCTGCCTCTGAGTTGTTTCACTACCTCGGCAACTTCTGCCCCAGAATTTGGACAACTCACCCCCGAGACCCCCGGTCTCTGTTTCCTCACTGGAATACGTGCTGGAGGGATTGAGGAGCTCCTCAAAGTATTCCTTCCACCGCCCAACAATGTCCCCAGTTGACGTCAGCAGCTCCCCGCCCCCACTGTAAACAGTGTGAGCAAGTTGCTGCCTTCCCCCCCGAGGCGCTGGACGGTTTGCAAAAAACCTCTTTGGAGCAGATCAATAGTCTTCCTTCACGGCCTCACTGAACTCCTACCACGCCTGAGTTTTTGCTTCCGCGACTGCCGCCACTGCGCTCCGCTTGGCCCGCCGGTACCCATCAGCTGCTTCCGAAGACCCACAGGCCAACTATGCCCTGTAGGCCTCCTTCTTCAGCCTGATAGCTCCCCTCACCTCTGGTGTCCACCAGCGGGTTCAGGGATTACCGCCGCGACTGGCCCCAGCAGCCTTGCAGCCACAGCTCGCACGCGCCGCCTCGACAGTGGCAGAGCGGAACAAGGCCCATTCGGACTCCCGGAGGTGGAAAATTGAAGATCATCTGGACAGGTTCTTCTGCCAGATGATCTTCAATTCCCAGCAGGTCAGGTCTGCGCGGCGTCTTCCCCTGCCATCTGATGACAGCTCTGCTCCTCTCTTCACCCGAGTGTCCAGAACATATGGCCGCAGGTCAAATGATACGACTACAGAGTCAATCATTGACCTGCGACCTAGGCTGTCCTGGTGCCACATGCACTGTTGGACATCCTTATGTTTGAACATGGTGTTAGTTATGGCCAAACTGCGACCCGCACAGAAGTCCAATAACTGAACACCACTCGGGTTCAGATTGGGCAGGCCGTTCCTCCCAGTCACGCCCCTCCAGGTCCCGCTGTCATTGCCCACGTGAGCGTTGAAGTCCCCCAGCAGAACAATGGAGTCCCCGGTTGGGGCACTGTCCAGCACCCGTCCCAATGACTCCAAAAAGGGCGGGCACTCTGAACTGTTGTTCGGCGCATAAGCGCAGACAACAGTCAGTACCTGTTTCCCGACCCGAAGGCGCAGGGAAGCAACCCTTTCGTCTACCGGGGTAAACCCCAACGTACAGGCAGAGAGTCTGGGGGCTACCAGAAAGCCCACCCCGGCCCTCTGCCTCTCACCCGGTGCAAAAAAAAAAGGAGAGAGTCCAACCCCTCTCAAGGACTTGGGTTCCAGAGCCAGAACTATGTGTCGAGGTGAGGCCAGCTATATCTAGCCGGTAGCGCTCAACCTCTTCCACAAGCTCCAGCTCCTTCCCCGCCAGAAAGGTGACATTCCATGTCCCAAGAGCCAACTTCTGTAGCCGAGGATTGGACCGCCAAGGCCCCCGCCTTGGTCTGCTGCCTAATCCACATAGCACCGAATCCTTCTGGATCCCTCTGCGGGTGGTGGGCCCGCAGGGGGACGAGCCCATGTAGCCGGTTCGGGCTGGGCCCGGCCCGACCCCATGGGCGAAAGCCCGGCCACCAGGCACTTGCCCACGGGCCCCAACCCCAGGCCTGGCTCCAGGGCGGGGCACCAGTAACCCTCCGGGCCGGGTACACAGATCCTTGTTTTTATCCATCATGAAGGGTCTTTTGAATATGAGGTGTCTCAAGATTTAGGAAAATACAATTTTATTGAACATAATAAAAGTAAAAAGTCACTTGACATGCTGCTGCTTTGTGCTATGACCTATTTAAGTTTTGGAAGTTGTTATTTATGTGACAGCGCCTGAACACAACACAAGCTCAGCACCGGGTGCTGTGCTGCACTGCTGTGCGTGCAGCGTGTTTGTCTGTGCGTAACAGCAGTCTGTTGATGGTCATTTACACAGTGTCCATAACCATAACTTTGTCAGATGACAAACTGCACCGGGTTCGAGTCAGGTTTAGCAAAAGGAAGCTGTCACTATGGTACTTTGTCTTCTTGGAAAGAGGTCACTGTGCTTGAGTAAGGAAGACTGGTCCATGTTTGTCTGTCCATTGATGCCCTGAGTAAGTAACAAGAGAGATATCTACTGAATGTTTCAGTTTCAAAAGTGATTCCCCTTGTTAAATTGCTTCTGAGATCAACTGCATCTCAAGAGTGCCAAGGTAGCAAGTGAGCTGCTGAGCTGTCAGCACAATGCCAGCACCTTTCAGAGCTATTGAAACCTTTCATGGTCTTGCTGTCAGCACCTACCTGGACGCAAGATTGAAAAACTTTGTGTTCTGTGACATGGAAAATGTTGAAGCTGTGAAAAAATGACTCATCAGTGACATGCAGTGAACCAGACCTCAGCCACTCCAGTGTCAGCTCCTGAACCAAACACAAGCTCTGCCACCAGCTCTGTCTAACCAATGGCTCCTGCAACCACCTCAAGCTCCCCTGCAGGGTCTTCTCCATACTCACCTGCAGCAAAAGGTGGGATATGGACAGAGTTTGACTCCCCCTTGAGTCCTCGCATGCCTGCAGCATCGCACAACTGCAGCACTCGACAGTGCAAGTGTTTCACTCGCATTTGCAACTAAAAATAGGTGTGTGTGAACTGTAAAAAATATTTATGGGCACATGTGCGCATAAAAAAATCAGCCAAAGCAGTCTATATTTTTGTCAATAAAAAAATATGATAATCTAACCGCAAATGTTGGAGGAACTCTTCCCTGTGTGACACGGTTATGGATGGTTTTCCAAGCAACTGTCGGCACAATGAATATAAGTCCGACTGTCGGCAAGGTGGAAATAAGTCAAAGTGTGGCGGAGGAGACGGACCGGATTAAGCGGTGGACCTCTGGGGAAGCCCTCTCCCCCGCAGTGAGGGACCGTTTTTCAAGCTACCACTGCTGGGCAGCGTGGAAATAAGTCAAAGTGTGGAGGACCTCCGGGGAAGCCTGCTCCGTTCTCCCCACAGTTAGGAACCGTTCTCCACGGCCAGGCTGTCGACTGGGTGGAAATAAGTCTAAGTGTGGCGGAGACGAGGGACTGGGAAAAGTGGCTCCGTTTTCCCCGCAGTCAGGGACCGTTCACCAGGGTACCGCTGCTGGGCAGGGTGGGAATAAGTCCTGCAGAGTTTCAGAGGACCTGAGGAGTGCTTTGGGATAGTAATAACATTATATAAGATAATCATATTGCAAAGATAATATGTATAAGATACTAACATTAAAGACAAAATTAAATTGCAATACTTTTTCAAAACTTGATGATTTTACCTTTCTGTACATTTTGTATACAAATTCATTAAATAATTTTGCTTGTAAATGTCTATTTGCATCACGTTTATTATGGAAAACACATTATTTGATGAATTTACATTGTGCCCCTAAAGGTCTTTGCACACTCCTTACTCTTTCAACTCAGGAGCACATGTGCTCCTTGGGAAAAAAAGTTAGCATCAAGCCCTGAACTGGCACTGCTGCATGATTGAAGTGCGCTGGTACTCAGAAGAGAGGCCAAAGTGATGGAGACCCACTTCTTTGGTGGAAAATGAATGAGCCAACATTCCCCTCTCTGTGCAAGCTTGACAAGAAACACCTGGGAGTAATTGCTTTGATTCGACCATCTTGTAGTTCTCTGTTGTCAGCCATTTTGTTTTGTAGGCCAAATGGCCCTTTGTTCCATACACCCGCCTTTGCCTCTCTTATTATCATTAATCAAATTCCAAACTGATAGTTTAGTGAACTTTATGAGACTGATACCATTAACTGGCTATCATTTTTCCCTTCCTTGGAACGGTGCCCCACGAGGTGATTTATTGTAAATTAAGTCACATTATTCAACATAATTAATAATTATTATCAGTAATTATTGAATATTTCTGATAACCATTTTGATACTTTAATTGGAGATCTATAACGAGGTCAGGCCTGTATTAAGGCAAAGTCCCAACAAATGGTGCAGCTGTGTGAAATGTAGTACTATTGCCATTTCACAACCAATGGTCCCCCTTGGTGAGATATAGATCCCAACACTTTTATTCTTGTCCTGCTGCATTTACCCCCGATGCTGCTGGGCACCGTTAAACAATCGGCCGTATATCATGCAAATGTGAGAGGATGGATTTTTGGTTGGCATCTGATGCTGGAAGTCACTGCCCAAGCGATGGATTTTGATGACTTTAGGGTGAAACTGGGTTGGTTTTTGCAGACACATGAGTAATTGTTAATTTGTCATATTTGTCACAATATTTTCCACTGGGAACAGGATGGAAAATGGTCTCAAAAGGAGTCTAGTCTTGCAAATAGTGACCCTGCAAGATTCCCAGTCTGATTAACATCTTGTAGTGTGTGACTAAACACTCACATTGTATAAAGGTGTGAGGGGGTGTCAGACTTTAGTCTTTTAATGTATTTTTTAAAGTCTTTTAATGCATGGTAGGCATTATTGCCAGACCTACTGTATGTCATAGTCAGGAGCCCCAACTGAATCAGACGTCCTATTGGACAGTAGTAACAGTTACATTATGTACTGTATAGCTGACTGGATTGAACACTGGTAGAGCCCAACACCTACCAAAAGATGTGTGACTTCCTGCTGTGACTACAGACACAATCTCATTCCAGTTATATAAGGACCAGATGTCTAACAGCAACGGCCCTGGAAGCTCATTCTCTTCCAGTACCCCCCACAGAGCTCCCTGGGGGACACAATTGTAAGCCTTCCCCAAGTCCATTAAGCACACATAGACTGGATGGGCAAACTCCCATGACCCCCCGCAATAACCCTGTGAGGATAAAAAGCTTGTCTGTGACCAGGAAGGAATATGCATCGCTCCTTCTGGATCTAAGGTTTGACAAATTGGTCGGGCCTCCTTTCCAGCATCCTAAAAAAACTTTCCCAGGGAGGTTAAGCAGTGTGGCAGCCCGATAATTGGTGCATACCCTTTTTAAGAAAATTTCCGAATGTGTGTCAAAACCAAAGAGCATCTTTTTTTCTCTTATTTTGTTTTGTGCTGTTTCTCCACAGTGCGCACATGGTGTCTGACCTGCAGGGTGCACTTACCTTGCGGGAGCACGCCAATTACATGAAAGTTGGTAAAGCATGGATTTACTTCAGCTGCTCACAGAGAATGTGTTTGAATGAATTGATTTTACTCTGAATTTTAAATGCTGGCATGAGCAGGCCTTACAGCTGTATAGACTGGAGAAGTGTTCCAGCTGAAAGACTGTTTGAAACATACTGAGCATATGGGTAGATAATGGAGAAGAGGATTATGCTGCTTAAGTGTTTTGAGAAGTTTCTATGATCATCTATGAAAATCTGTCACCACTGAAAACCAAAATAACTGATAAGAATCCAAGCAGACCACAGCCGTGGTTCTCTTTCCGTGAGGTAACTACACAGACACCTTTCAGGCCAACAGGGAATGAGACATGATAAGAAAAAAAAATCTTGGTATCACTTCAAAGTCTTGAATGGACAAAGCTAATGGGATATAAGGAGGGAAGGAGGTCCAGCCACTGAAAAGCTCTGACACCAAGAGATATTTTCTTAGAGCTCTGGTGTAGGAGTAGCTCAGCTTTCTGCATATCAGTGTGAGGAAAGGAGAAAGAAATGCATGCAAGCTGAAATTTAAATGTAATTCTGAAAGTAACGAACATAACATGTTTTTTATGTGATCAGTGATCTTTCTTAAGCAGATGTGGGACGTAGAAATATTTGTCATCCATAGACCCACCAGTAGATGGAGCAAACAAGTTATGCAGCGGAGATAATTAAAATATACAGCATAATTCACACAGACACTGCAGGCCACTGACTGGGAGAGGAGCTTGGAGGTGTGTGTGTGTGTGTGTGTGTGTCCATTCAGCACATGTTGCCAAATAAGTGGCTGGATCTACTATCTGGGTTCTAAGAGGAGAATGGCATGCTATGTAGTAAAGTACTGTGGCACACTTAATCCTCCCTTATATGATTCGCACTGACAGATTTTTTCTAACATACTGTATTATTGTTTACTTTCTCTTTGTCTGTGTTGAAGTATTTCAGTCATTTCGACAATAAACTGACGTATTTTCAATTTACAGTGATACACTTTTTTATTCTCTTGAATATCCTTATCTTTGGGCCTGAGAACAAAGTGCCATCAATGAAAGATGACCCATGAAATATGTCCAAGTAGAGCAAATAAATTAATATACCTTGCATACAAGTGAATAATAAGGAGTTGACCACATGCCTAGTTTGGCTACTTGAATTCATCAATACACTAACTTAGGGTTGCAGGTGGTTCAGTGGTTAGCACTGTTGCCTCAAGGCAAGAGGATTCTGGGTTCAAATTGCTGGTGGGCTTAGGCCCTTCTGTGAGGAGTTTGCATGTTCTCCTGATGTTGCGTGAGTTTTCTGCAGGTTCACTGGCCTCCTCCCACAGTCCAAAGACATGTGCCGTGAGCTAAACTGCCTTAAGTGTGAATATAAATGTAAATGGATGTGTCAAAAAAAGAACAGGGTTTGGCTTTACAATCACACCAGAAGCGAACTCGGGCCTGCTGAGTGACAGTAAGTGGTTGTTGGAACCATTCACCACCCCTCCCACCCACCGTTTCTCCCCCTTAACTTAGGTTCTTGGCCCACTGCATTTTCCCCTGATACCGCAGGGTGCCGTTACACAATGCGGCAATTACTTTTTTTGTTAGTGTTTGACACTGGAAGTCACAGACCAAGTACTGGGATTTGATGGGACTGGGGCTGGGAGTGAGGTCGGGTTGCTGTTACAGATAATGGATGGATGGAATACACCAACTGAACTTAATTACTTTTTAAACCCGAGATACAACAGAATTAATCACTTACTACTATACTATTAATATGAGACCCAGGAGAACCAGAAAAAATCATACCCAGGAGAGCCAAACAGTCAATTCAATTCAATTTCATACAAAAGAACACAAAATGAAATTGTCTCCCACACTTTTTGTGTTTGGCTCTGTCTGTATGATTTCACAAATGACAGAAAACTCTCAACCCTGGCTTCCAAGTTATGGTAACGGTAAGGGCAATGGATCCATTGAGAAATTGATATGATGGATTGATGATAATGATGGTGAAGATCTGATGAAGGATGTGAAGATGTAGGGATTATGAAGATGAAGAGCAGGAGGCAGTAGAATGATGTCTAGAGCAGGAAATTGCTGTTTCCTGAAGTACTATATGTAACAAAAGTTTGTAGCTTCTAGGTTTACCTCCAGTATATGTAGGCCCACTGAGTATGCACAGTAGCTTTTTTAACTTACCTCTCCTTCGAGTTTCAGCTCAGCCCATGAACCCATGGACTTAACATTCTGATGACATCTTAGATTTTTAAATTGCTTTTTCCGGCTCAATAAAAGCCTTATTAGGAGTTTAAGGTGTCCTCTCAACATTTTTACAGATGTGACTGTTACAATGGTGGTCTATGGGATTTTTTTTTTTTTTACTGCAATATTGCAAGTAGCCGCTGGGAAAAATTGGAGCAAGGCTCAGCGCCATTCTGGGGGCCTGGTTCCCTTGCCAAGTTACACCAATAAGGGCCATCAGTGGATGATAATAACTCTGGGTGTGTTCTAATAAAGTTATGCCTGTCTGGTGACTTTGTTTTTAATGGCTGCCAAGAATATATTGGGGGAGGGAAGGTGGTTGCATCTACCCAAGCGTAATTCATTCACTTAAGAAAAAAGCGCCCCTTTTTCTGAATCCTTTTTCTGTATAAATTGATAATCAAATTATCATTATCAAACTGCTCTGCTTTTTATTATCTTGTTAATTACTTTTTTTGTTTTCTTGTTAATTACTTTTTTTGGAATTTATGAAATAATGGTCACTTTTCTCAGAATTCTGAGATAATGAAAAAATAGCTTTTTTTTTAGGGTTAAGTGAATGCAACACTTTTTTTCTATGCATCACATGCTTGACTGGCACTTAAAAAGGGGATGGGGGTTACTGTTAAACAAATGACTGATGAGTTATTGTTTCTGTCAATTATTTTTTCTGTAATGACATTTTTATGAGGGCTGCTGTCAAGCATTAGCTCTCTTATAATGCTCGTATGATGATACTGACTCATCCTCTTATAATCCTCTCATAATCTAACAATGTTGTGGACAAATGGAATTATTCCCCTGGTTCACTCTGTTTGCAGTTTGGCACCTACAACTCTTCAAAAAGCTGTTATCTGTGTAAAAATGATATGTCCACAAAATTTGTTCAGAAATGTCCAACTTTAGATTAAGTTCTTGGTCAAAACTGAATTAACATAGCCTACGTCACTTATCTTGTGGCTACAATAAAAACAAAATGCAAATGCTCATTTTCTTATTTTTAGTAATGCTTTTTAAATACACTTATTCGACCCTTATGAAGGTCAGGATTAGAGAAAATACAATGATGGGAAAATATTAGGGATGCAACGAAATGAAAATTTGGGGCCGAAGCCGAATAATATTAAACGCTTAGCCGAATACCAAATATCGTTGTTTAGTTTGTTATTACTTTTTGCAGATGAACACCCTCCAGATTAGTGTTGTCACAGTACCAAATTGGGATCCACTGTACGATACCAGTGAAAATATCACGGTTCTGAGTAGTATCAGGATACCACAGTGAAAATGAGGCAGATGTGCCCTTTGTCATTTATAAAAAGATAAATCACTTTTCTATAATACATCAATGATATTTCAATGGAATAAATCACTTATTGACTTATTCATACTTCAAAAACAGCATCAATAAGTGATTAATATAGGGAGGATCAAAATAAAATAAAAAAAATAAGAATCAACCAGCCACCCTCCTCCCCTGACAAGTAAAGAACAGTCCCTTCATAAGTAAAGAACAGTCCCTAAAGTGCGGGGGAACAGCCATTCAGAAATCATCATGATGCCCTGTGGTTAAGGTCTGGTTAGGTTTAGGCACAAAAACCACTTGGTTAGGGTCAGGAAAAGATCATGGTGTGGGTTAAAATGAAAAAGAAAATGACAAACACATAAGCTGTGAGCCTGCTCCACCTCAAGCCTTTCCCAGCTGACCCAGAGCCGGTTGCGGCGCACCATACGCCCGCAGCACCGCAGACAGTCGAACATCCCGTTAACGGGATGTCGAATTAATGGACTGTCGGACCAATGACATGGACCCAAGTGCGGTGAGGTTTGTGGGCCGTTACCTGCCACAATGACAGAAATGGAAACGGCTCGTTTCTCCTCTGACATGCCACATACCTGTGTTCGGCTGGCTCGGCTGTTCAGGTACTTTGGGGCAGTCATGATGCCAAGAAGAGGATATTATTGGAACCGACTTGTCCGTTGTCGCCGGTTTTGACAGAATTACTGTCTGTGTCTGTGACCCCCGTTCAACTGGTGGGATTCGCCTATCGTTTCTGCTGGTGGTTGAAATCTGTACTCGCACAAAGTGCTGAATGATTTAAGCCTATTTTGCTCGTTTAAAACTATTTTTAGTCGCAACTGCGAGGGCGGTGATGGACGGATTGCCACACTGCCGACATTTTACTCCGCCCGTCACGGCACGCTGTTTGATTGCGTTATCAACACACGCCGCTATTATTCAGCCTTGCTTTTAACTTATTCCACCGAATACAAAATGTGTGTTTTTTTGCCGATTCGGCCGAATATATTCGGTTACCGACTATTCGGTGCATCCCTAGAAAATATTGTGTTTTTGTTAGGGATGTCTTTTTCACTTCCGATCCAATACGGATATTACAGCCTTGAGTTTTGGCCAATACCGATCCAAGCACCTGGAAGTTGTTTGCGATCCGCCAATAAATTGAGAGAGGAAGAAGAAGAAGCAGTAGTATAGAAAACCAGCAGTTTCACTATATAAATATATGTCACATTTTTCACGTCACTATATCACGTGTAGACTAATCTGATGTTTGTAAAGTCTATAAACACAATGATTGTGACCGTTAGCTGTTAGCCGTTAGCCATTAGCCGTTAGCCGTTAGCGGTGTCTGTAATAACTCAATAAATGGTCCGTGAAAAAAATATTTTTTTCCAGCGGATGTCTTAGTTACAACATGATTGAGCTAGCAAAGCAGTTTTGTGTTGCTATGTGTGGTATTTATTCAGTTTTAGGAAATCATGATGTCTAGAAAGCATCAGTGACTGCAGCGAAGAGAGACAGCTAACAGCAGCAGCAAAGCTAACATCAGGACGTCAACTGATAAAAGCCTCCCGTTGTCGGATACGACATGAAACTACTCCAGTTAGCTCAATCATGTTGTAACTAACACAACCGCTGGAATAAAATATTTTCAGTCAGTGGAGCCGAGCCGACACTCTCCCTCCCTTGATTACATCCTCCCGTTCCGGCTGCAGGTGTGGGTTACGTCCTTGTACAGTACAGGGAGGCAGCTTCCCTCCCGCGAGTGGGCGTGGACTGAATGGCTGCAGCCTGGAGTCATGAGACAAGAGGCTGCAGACATACCTCCGGACAAGCCCCCAGCGTTTCACAGCAGGGAGAAGTGCTTGTTTTTCCATTATTTTGAGAGCTAATTTTATATACTTAGCGATTTTTTTAATCTTTCAAATTTGGCTCAGTGATTAATGACACATATTTCTGTGATGTGACAAACTTATAACAGACATTTTTGCTGCTTTACACGGACTTTAAAATGTCTAACATTGAAATTAAAATAGCAGCAAGACTCCACACACTTGTGCTTTGGTCCCCTAATAAATAAAAACTAGATTAACACCACAAAACATTGTTGACATTTAACAAACAATGCAGCCTTTCCTTTTCAGTTATTTTTGTAGTGTCAGTGCCAGCCCGGTGCACAGGCACACAATATTGTACAACTGTTTAAACAGGCAATAGTCCATCCATGGCTCCAGTTTCACTAATTGTGCCCAAAGTGCTCTTTACTTAAACAGTAAGAGTGTAAACCAAGTAAAATTATCACTCTCAAAAAACCAGAGCAGAAAACAAATAGTCAGTTAACTTAGTTAACGGCTACTCCTCCTACCGCTCTGTGTGTCTGCCGTCTGCATGCTGGCCTGGTGGATTGATAGTAAGTGCTGGAGCAGATCATTGGAATGGACTGCTTGAATCGCGAAGCACTGGGCTGGCTGGATAACCTGGATTGGATGATCTTTCCCCAAACTTAATCTGTGAGTACCTACACAGCTAATACCTGAAATGTCACTGGAAAACAAACCACTGCAGCAGCATATTATCAGCAGCAGCTGTTAATAGATGGCGCATGGACACTAACCCTCTTGCGATTGGACTTTGAACTTATCCCACAGTAGTGTATGTGCCGGTCTGCGAGGGAGGGATGGGGAGGGCTGCTGCACGGAGAGGGAGAGCCGAGGCTCCCAGAGAGGGAGAAATAGAACCAAGTAGGATAAAATACTCACGTGCTCGTCTGGTAGGAGGGGCTCAGGGCGGAGACGAATGAAACCTAACTCAGATGAGACTCAAAAATCAACCGTTTTCAAGCTTTCTACCTACTGCAGCTTTAATCTTTTTTTTTTTTAATCTTGTTACATATATGTAAAAGTTGCCCCACTCACATTTTACATTATCTATAGAAATGTTCGTAAATTCAAATTACACATATGCATGTATATGAATAAAATTCTAGTTTCACTTGAATATTTTTGGGTAACCCCATCAACTTCAGGTCACCACATTACAGCATTTAAAAAAAAATGGGTCTCTAGAAAAAAGTTTCAAAAACCTACTGCTATAATCTATAATTAAGCAACACACAATGCACCAGTTCTGTCAGCAAATGTAAAGACTGAGCCCAAATGAGAAGCAGTGAAAATAGCAACACAGACTGCAGTGTGTGTGTGTGTGTGTGTGTGTGTGTGTGTGTACCCTGAGAGAGATGTGAAAAACAACAGCAGGACCTGATTCATTTGCTTTAATAAGAACAATTTCAAAGTACATCAAATTGTTACTGTCACGCAGGATAACTATAAACCATATATTTCAGATATTTATTTGAAGATTTGGACATTTATAGAAATGTACAAATCAATTTAATAATGAAATACAGGATGTGTTTGTGTGTATGTGTGTGGCCCATCAAACAGCGCATCAGAGCTCTGTCATTCACTAGCTGCCTCCTCACTGTGACACATCCCTCTAATCATCTCCCTCCATGAAGCAGGTAGGAATTATTTTTAAATGAATCTGCCAAATTACAAGCAAAAGCCCAGGAGAACCCTGATGGGTGATGCCGGCACAGCCTCTACACAATTACCAAAGTTAACAAGCCAGGAAATTCTGAATCTGTGCCTGGAAACAACATTTAAGACATGCTATTAAATCCAACATCAAACACTGTCAAAGCTAAAGAGTTTACGCTCGCTATTAGGATAATAACCTATGAAGAATCATGTGATCAGTCCATCCTGTCTTCACTGGCAGTAACAGACATCTAAACACTCTGATTCCCGTGTATTTGAAAGTGTGTTGCTGTATATTGGCAAATGTGAAAATTGTGAATGTCCAAAAAGTCAGCTGCTCAGAAATAAAACAGCTTTATTTCAAGCAAGATAGCATTGGCTTTTTCTTTCTTTCTTTCTTTCTTTCTTTAGTTCTTTCTTTCTTTCTTTTCAGTGGGCCCTGAATGGTTTTATTTAAGGTTTTTTGACACGATCCTGTACAATGTATTTACATATGAGTACCTTGTAGAGCACTCATCTTCAGAAAGCACCAGGCCATATCCACCTTACTTGTAGCCCCCATGATATCTTGTGTGAATTACTGGAGTAACTTCTGGCCCTGAACCGGCGTTTTCCAATGGTAATGGTACCTAACGGTAAACTAATCCTTATTTCTGGAGCAATCAGGAGATAAAACATGTGAAACACACCAACTGTTACATCTCAGACAGGATAACATGATGCAGCCATAACAGCCATCTCAAAGCATCAGTTGTTTTCCTTTTTAACCAAGCACCTTAGTGATTAGCTTCCCTTGCTATGTTAGCATATTCTTAAATTTAACAGAGCCATTAACACATTTGATGAACATCTCCTATATGTCTGCATTATTTTTTAGCTCTGTGTAAAGCGAATAAACTTGATGTTTCCCAGCTAATGCTTCGCTTGTCTGTCTTAATGGCACAGTTCAAACATTTTTTTTAATTGCTGATATAATAAAACAGAGCTCTACTTAGTGAAACATAATGTCGAATTTAGCAGCAGACCTCAGTAACATTAATATCGGTAATATAAAGTGGTAGTAAAATAAATAGCTTTAGGTTATGAAAGAAGAATAGTATATCAGTAACACATTCTCAGCCTAGATGACTAAACATATAATTGAAGGTATGCAGCTCAGTTTATTTTCAAATGGCCAATTTTCTAATGTAAGTTGAGAATTCATTCAGACAGTAAATACAGCAATATCATGTACTAATGTTTAGTGAACAGCTCTTGAAGCTCTTGAAATTATCATGTCATTGTATTGTTCATTATGTATTGATTTAATAGGGGACAGTCTGGTATTAGTGTTATACAGCACAGGTGGCAACCTATTCTTCTCTGTAGGCAGGCGACAGAAAATGTCTCACTGCTTACAAGAACAGTCCCTTTTTGCATTGGGTGCATGTTCACCACTTGCTGAAGCAGAAGAATTTACTATTGGTTAAATATCTGTTTAAAATAAAGCAGTATTTGCTAAATTGAAGGTGCATTACTTTCAAAAAGCCACCATTTGTGGTTAGCCACCAAGATTAGCCACTGAGACTAACTGTAGTTAGGTTTATGGGACTAACCTCTTCCACTATCTAACCGGAAGTTTTACCCATTATCATTTCTATCTC
Organism: Epinephelus awoara; assembly: GCA_035609425.1. NCBI lineage: Eukaryota > Metazoa > Chordata > Actinopteri > Perciformes > Serranidae > Epinephelus > Epinephelus awoara. The sequence goes on along the minus strand of CM069296.1, from coordinate 8,110,224 downwards.
TGTGATTCCTCCTACATTTGTCATTTTAATTTCCTGGTACTGCTCTTTACTTTTAATACAAGCTCAAGCCTTCATCTGTTTCATAATGAAACACTTCAAGTGATACAGGAGCCAGGACTCCATCTGTGAAAGAGTTTTACACTATTTGAGAGTACTAAAATCACCATTCTATCCAACCCACTCATCTAACATTAATACATTTTGCAAACCCTGAATGAAACTGAATGACAACATTTGCAGGACATGCAGATTTTCATAAAAATTAGCTCAGACAGACAGATAGATAGAAAGGTTATACTGAATTTACCATGTGTGCAGTTATAGGTACCAGTAGGCTTCTATTTGAGATTTTTTTACACCATTTGAGAGATTTTCCATAAACCAACATTCTATCCAATACACCCATCTACAATGATACAGTTTTACAAACCCCAAATAAAATTTACTGACAACACTGGAGCTTGTGTATTTATCACATCTACCAATACAATGAGAAGTTATTTATACAAGGAGGTAATGTTTAAGCTATTCATAACAGCTGCGTGCAGTGACTGCATTGAATATCTCAAAAGACCTACCCAAAGCCTTGTCCTAGTATGGTTTCCAGGTATTCTCATTTATGATCTTTGGGTGGATTGGTGACTAACTCAATGGGTAATGGGTAAGAAGATACAACATTGGATCAGAAAGGCTGGGAGCTTTTGGAATAGAGATGTACCACTTTATCCTTCCCGATACCGATTCCGATCCCTGAAACTTAGGTATCTGCCGATACCGAGTTTCGATCCAATACAGCGCATTAAAAAAAAAGGGAAAAATGGATAGGATATGAATTGTTGTATGTCTCAGCTCCTAAAACTCTTATGTAAAATATTAAGAAATAAATACATAATTGTAGAATGAATGCCATAAAATGTTTTTTTAATTATTATTATCCAGTGTTGACACAGATCAAGACATGATGTTAGAACAACAGAAACACTTTTATGAAGAAGTGCTGAAGAGACAAGAAGCCTCTTTCAGTACTTTCACTCAACTGATCCTTGAGTCAACAAATAAGAGATGTGACTCTCTGATGGCTGCGATTCAAGAGCTTAAGGCTAGTCTGAAATATTCTCAACAAGACATTGATGATCTAAAGTCTGACCAGTGGATTCTAATGACAATCTTGAGAAATTAGACTACCTGGAGAATCAGACCCGGAGAAACAACCTCATCATTGAAGGCATTAAGACCGATAGAGTGGATGAGACCTCGGCTGAGACTGAGACCAAGGTTAAAGAGCTGTTCACCTCAAAGCTAAAGCTGGACGCTGATGCTATAGAGATTGAGCGTGCACACAGAAATGGAAAATTTAAAGGCGATCCTGAGAAGCCACGTCCAGTTGTGGTTAAGCTCTTACGCTTTAAAGACAAACAACTCATCATGACCAGGGCAAGGGCTAACCTCAAGAACATGTCAGTGTATGTCAACGAAGACTTTTCGGACCAACTGCGCAAGAAACATGCAGAACTGCTGCCAGCAATGAAGGAGGCGAGAGCGAGAGAAGGAGGGAGGGGAGGCTGGGGACTAACTAAGCTGTACAGTATAAGCTGCTATTGGTATGATTCCTGTCTCAAAATAATGATTTGATTAACTGTTCACTATGTCTCTTAAACTACCAAAGAAAGGTTTAAAGATAGCTCATCTTAATATATGTAGTCTGAAAAATAAGGTTCATGAGTTGAGTAACATAATGTTTGAAAATTATCTACACATAGTTGCAATTTCTGAAACCCATTTGGATGACAAAATTGACAATGAGGGTGTTGCCATACAAGGTTATAATATAATTAGACTTGACAGAAATAGATCGGGGGGAGGAGTGGCCTTTTATGTACAAGATCATATCCCAATAAAAAGAAGGGTAGACCTTGATTTTCCAGGTGTAGAAGCAATCTGGATTCAGGTTCACCTGCCACATATAAAACCATTACTAGTATGCTGCTGCTACAGACCACCTTCCTCTAATGTAGAATATCTTGACAATATATGTACAAGTCTTCAGAATGCTTCTGACACAGACAGAGAAAGTTATTTTGTAGGAGACTTAAATATAGACTGGCTCTCAAAAAGCTTCCCTTTGAAAAGAAAACTTGATTAAACTGTCACTATACGTATGTAATTTGTCTCAAATGATAAAGCAACCAACTAGAATAAACATAAAAAAAATCTGGTGTATCTTCAACCTGCATAGATCATCTTTTAACTAACTCATCAGATAAATGCTCAGATGTTGTCTCAGTACCAATTGGATTTAGTGATCATAACATGATAGCCATGGCAAGAAAAGTGAAAGTCAACAGAGGATGGCAGACTCCTCGACAATTCAGCATCCATAAATACAGAATTCAAACAATTTTATGAAGATTTATATAAAACTGGGTAGGATGCTGACAATATTGGAGCAAAAAGGTTTATGGATGGAATAACCCTTCCCAAATTACAAGATGAGGATAAAGAACTGCTTGATGCAGATATATCAGAAATGGAGGTTCTCCAAGCCATTCTTTACAAAATAACAAGACCCCTGGGCCAGACGGCTTCCCTGCCGAGTATTATAAGGCCTTTTCAAAAAAATTACTGACTCCCCTCACGAACATGATTAAAGAAGCGCTTGAAAATAAAAAATTACCAGAATCATTGGAAATTGCAACAATTACACTGCTTCCAAAACCGGGTAAGGACAAACAGAAATGTGACTCATACAGACCGCTCAGTCTCTTAAATACAGATTATAAGATACTATCCAAACTAATTGCTCTCAGATTGGAAGATGTTGTACCAAAGGTAATACATGCTGACCAAACAGGCTTTGTTAAAAATAGGCATGGAGCAGATAATGTGCGGCGACTGCTCCATATACTGAATGCTGCTCAGAAAATTCGAAATCTAACAATCCTATGCTAATAATATCTATGGATGCAAACAAAGCATTTGATAGAATTGAACCAAGCTTTCTTTTTCGGACACTAGAGGCTATGGGCTTTGGAGAGAAATTTACCCAGTATATTAAAACACTTTTTAACGCTCCTAAAGCTAATATTTTAACAAATGACGTACTGTCTAACACTTTCTCCTTATCCAGAGGCTGCAGGCAAGGCTGTCCAAGCTCCCCCCTGCTCTTCGCACTTGTGATTGAACCATTAGCCATTGCCATCCGCTCCAACACCTCCATAGCCGAAATCAAATTTGGTACAAGTGAACATAAACTTTACTTGTACGCAGATGATCTTTTATTATATATAACCAATCCACACACATCAGTCCCCCCTCTTTTGAAATATCTCAAAGAATACAGTGCAGTTTCAGGATACAAATTAAATTACAATAAAAGCGAAATTCTACCACTAAACATACAGGACAACAATATTAGAGCTCTCACTGACCCATTGAAGTGGTGCAACAATGGTTTTAAATATTTGGGTATACAAATTGGAAAATCAGGTGGGCATATATTCAAACAGAACTATATAAAATTATTGGAACAATCCAAACTTAACCTTCAAAGGTGGGTGGATCTCCCACTGTCTCTCATAGGCAGGATTAATACTATTAAAATGAATATTTTGCCTAAGTTTATTTACCTATTTCAATGTCTCTCTATAAATGTCCCCAAGAGTTTCTTCAAAGAGTTTAACAAAATTATAACTACTTTCATATGGCAAAAGAAAAGCCCCAGGGTCAAACTCATTTCTCTGCAGGCTCCATATTCAAGGGGAGGACTTAACCTACCAAACTTTAGGAATTATTATCTTGCCTCTCAGTACCGTTCAATTTGGATCTGGCTGCATGCAGAGAACAGTGAGGTTAGATGGGTCCCAATAGAACAACATGAGATGAAGTCTATGCCTTTAAAGGTTGTTCCATTTATAGGTACAAAAAAATGTTTAGCCACACTCACAAACAATCCAATAATACTGAACACATTCGCTGCCTGGCAAGAATCTCACTTACTTCTGGATACAAATATTTCTTTTCTTAGAAGGACACCTTTGTGGGGTAATCCCAATCTCTCACACCACATCTCTGACTCTGTATTACGGGGGTGGAGGGATAGAAAAATCCAAACAGTTGCTGATTTATACATTAATGACACATTTGCTAACTTTCAGCAACTAAACGAAAAATTCAATCTTCCTAAATATAGTTTCTTCAAATTCCTACAAATAAGAGACTGGGTTAAGGAGAAATCCAAAGAAACATTCCCAGATATACCAATATATACATCACGTAGGCCTGCTTATCTCTCTTCTCAGCTGTTGGCTGTAGGTGACAGTCACAACTATAGCACCAGGCAAGCACTGAGAGGTGAGCTTACCCGACCCAAACCTGAAACTGAAGCTTTAAAAAGAACGGTACTGTACAGGGCCATCACTTATTGGAACAGACTGCCACAATACCTAGTATCTAATGCTAGTAGAGTTGGCTTTAAGACTACACTGAGAAGAGATGTACTGCAGAAAAAGATTGTTTTTGATTGTGCATAATTTTGTCGGCCTATTGGGTTTGAGTTATGCTTTTTTACCGTTTGCCATATCTTTCATGAGTCATGTCTAATCTTTTTTTCTTTTGGATAAAATGTATTTTAGGGTGTCTTGCTTGTTGAATTTGAAATTTTGTATGTAATTATATTTGATCTTATCATTTCGTCAGGTACCGGTAATGACCAGTCTGTATTTTTAAATTACACGGCAGTGTCTTAAAAGAGGGCATTGCATTGTTTTTTATTCTATTTGCAATGTAATGTGTAATGCTATTGACATGTAATGCTATTATTGTATGATTGACCCCAGGAAGAATAGTCACTGCTGAGGCTGTGACTAATGGGGATCTTAAATAAATAAATAAATAAATAAGACACAGGTACAGCCACACAATTTGGTAAAAAATACATTTTAAAGGCTACAGTAGAATGCTTTTTAAACTCTGCTCCGTTTCCAGCATTACGTGGTATCAGATTGGTCAAAGGCTGTACTCACCGATACCTGACACTGCATTTTAGGCAGTATCAGGTATCGGCATTTCCGATACTGGTATCGGTATTGGTACAACTCTATTTTGGAAGGTGTTTTTTTTCTTTTGATGGACAGAAATGAGACAGCATCTTGTTTTGCTTCAAGTATGACGAATAAGAGGATGAACAGAAATAGCTGTTTCTGAAAGGTGCAGAGGTTGCAGCCGTAAATTAAATAATAATGCAAAGGATCCATAACAATATTTTAAATAAACCTGGTAGTGTGGGGGTGCTTGTCACTTCCTGTAATAAAAAGGTTATGAAATCTCAGAATCTTAAGTAATGTTTTGTCAGAAGCCATGCAGAGGATGTCAGATCCCACACATGAACTGTGATTTATACATGCAAGTTTTGATTCACACACTGCAGGGCTACTAGTTGTAGCAGCAACAGCTAAAAAGGTTTCTGTTAGAAGATATTGTGAATGACATACCTAAACCAGGAACAGACAATTGTTTCCAGATGCGAGTCCAGTTGGGTTTTTTTCCTCGCCTTTTTTTTTTTTTTTTTTTTTTTTGTCTAATCAGCACGGCTACTATCAGTTTCAATACAACAAATACTGACCCTTCACTGGGCTCACGCCATATGGCTGCTACCTACTAAACACCATTACAGCTGATTATTCCCACATTGCATGCTTGAGTATGAATAATGACTGGTTGTTGAAATTGGACAATGTGTGGAGATTTGAGTTAATTAACTTAATTCTGCTGAAGCTTTAGTCATGAATCACACAGCAATTGGATGGAATTCAATACAATCCAAGAACACTAAAACTTTAGTAGTTCTCTGTCTGCAAAAGTCAATCCTCAATACAATCTACAATATCTACAAAGCAGACCTGCTGTAGTGGAACACTGTCCTGCGCAAATGTGTCTATTGCTAGCAAGATACTTTGGACAAGACCATACAGATGTGGCAAAAATAACTATTTGCCCCACTGCAGGAATGGAGCTGAATCACAAAAGACCAAAAAGTCTTAAGTAACATAGAGGTATGTTGAACTATCACTTGAGAAAATGTTGCAGATCATAGGGAATTTATGCTCTTAATAATGTATTCATACCCAAAATGTAACCTATGTTTTATCAGTGATTTATTTCTATAATCTAGTTACAGTTAGCACTTCTCAAAGTTAAGGTAGGACCCTTAAGTTAGGTAGGACATCATCAAATCCTACCAAAGGACTGTTTCAGTGTCAATGATCCTAAAATTTCAATTTCAAATTCTACACATGACTGAGAATTTACATGAATGCGTGGGTATATCCTCGGCAGGCATGAAGTACCCACAATTCTTTGTGCACAATTTGCCAGAATTAAAGGCAGGGCCTTGTCAGTAATGCACACTTGGGCACTTGCTAGCCTGTTTCAATGTGTGTTTACCCAATGTTAGGAAGGAGTCTTGCCTTGGGACCTGTCCTACCAAGAAAGAATCATTGACCTTTAGAAGCACTGAGTTTGTCCAAACATCATCATGGATATTTTTTGAGATAACTATTGAAGCATGTCCCCAAAATGTTTCTCCGACTGACCAATACGGGGTGACATTGTTAAACCAAAGAAGAGCATGGCCTGGAAGAGAGTTGTAGGTAAACTGTCCAAGGTCTTGATCCTTCACGCTTTTTAACATCTTATGGTCCTTGCACACACATTTGTTGGTGGGAGAAATTTATTGTTGGGTTGGCTCCTTTCTTTGGACTTTTATTAACAATATACTGTACATGAACAGGCTTATCCTGACAGTAAGACAGTACCTTAAGCTGAAACTGAAAATCAAAATCAGCTGCGGATCTAAAAATGTAATGTTTGGCCTGAGGGTACAGGAGGAAAGACTCATTCACCCTCCAGAGACCTGAATATACAAATGAATCAGAGGGCAACCTGGCATCTACATGTTGAGAAATTTTACTTTGGTCCTCTAGAAAGTGTTGGACAAATGAGCAAACACTGGCATCCTTATTGCTGCTAGTGCAACAGACAGCCCCGTCAACTGAAATACTCAAACAAGTAGACACTTAACTTAATTGCAGTGTTCAAACAGAGCAAAAAAGTAGAGCCATAACAAAGACGCATCCACTAATCCCAAAGCTGTGGAACTCCAAATCTGAACACAGAGAAAAGGAAGGATTTAGAGTCTGAACTGTAGCACACACATACACACACAGTGAGTTGCTGCTTTATGTTTACTCGGTAAACACCTGTAGTGTTACATTTGGTGCCTGTTGGTCGCTAATTAACACAAACTGAAAAAATACACCGTCAGTCAAATTCACACAAAAAAGGGAAGATGTAAATTTCGGTCTGAACACGAATTTATGAGCATCATATTTAAACTGAAGTTAACAAACTGTGACTAGACTTCATTCCAATTCCCTTTGTTTTGTGAGTAAATGTTATCATATGTTCATAAGAAGCCTCTCTGTCAGCTCCCATTTTAATTTGCTGTTGATGCTGTCTGCTGTTAACACAAACTCTACTCCCCTATGTTTACCTCTTGGACAATTAGTGTATATTTTTCCCCACAAAACTATTATACAACTACAGTCATGCTGTTTTGCAATTACTGGTAAAGTACTAAAAGTGAAATTTAAGACTTCCTACACAGATGTTTCAAATTACATTTTATGTGAAAGATCTGAGAAGGTGTTCATAACTCACACACTCACACACTGAACAAAGAATTTGTCAATAATAAAAATGATTGGAATTATACGAATTCAAATATTATTTTTGTTAAAAAGAAAGAGCGAGCAGCTGAGGGCTGAGTATAACATGACTTTATTATTGTACTATGCAATTAGGTAAAGATGGCATACTTCATAAAAGAGGAAATTCATTCTTTTACACACACGAAGGCCCAAAACACACACACATGGACAAACAGGACCTATACACATGGATCAATGTATGGAGAGATGTACATGTTGTTATTGTTCTTTGTTGTTCTTTTTTTGTTGTTAAATTTCCTTAATGTTCTTTTTTTTTCTTGGCTGATTTGCCTTCGTCCTCTTTGTTGTTGATGTTGTCCTTCTTGGTTGTTGGTGTTGTTCTCTTCTGTGCTGTTGTTCTCTCCCCGTGTTGTTATTCTCCTCCTTTGGTGTTATTCTTCTTCACAAAGGAGGATTAGGGCCATGTTTAAGAAAAAAAAGGAGATTTTGATAACAAAGTCGTAAATCTACGAGCATAAAGTTGAAATATTACGAGATTAAATTCATAATTTGAGGAGAAAAAGTCACAGATTAAGATCAGAAAGTTGGGTAACGTGGTATAAACAGCGACAAAGTGTGTGCAAACAGTGTTGGGGTGACAGTAATATAATTTTTAGCAGTACCAAAGTATTATAATACGTTACCAACAAGATTTTAGGTGAAATTAATTGCATCTGCAATGTAATGTAAAAGGTTACCACCCGAAAACTGTTAATTGTCTTTTAAAAAAAAATGTTTTATTCATCCACACTGATCCACACCGCTCCACTTCGGCCAGTGCGCCACCAGAAAAAAATCCCCTGAAGGTTGTTGTGTATTATACAGACCACATTGTAGGAGGGTGTCGCCGGTGATCGCACATCTATGTGATGCTGCACTGTGTGTTACCATGTTCAATGTGTTCATTTCATATACCCACAATGCATCCTGTTCTGCTTTGCATCCTAAGGCTGCCTGAAAGCAGCTGGAATGAGGAGCTGGCCTCCAGTGTGTTTTTTCCTTGTCCCTGTTATCAGCACATCTGGGTTATGCCAAAGCATATGTGTTAGTATGTTGGATGTGTTTCCACTCACATCCCCTGCGCAACGCCAGCACATCGTCCCGTTGTTATGCATAACTTTCTCTCTTCAGCTGCTGGAGCTGACCGGCACACCAGGAACAAGCTGTCATGGTGGTATCAGGATTCCTTCCTGTGTTCCCCTGTTTTTGTCCCTCTAATTGTTGTTTTTCCCCGTGAGTGTGTGTGTGGCTGGGGCGTGGCTTCCCCGGCAGGCAGCTCCAGGTGTTCATCATCATCATCATCATCCCCTGGCAGTATATGAACCCCGGCTGTCCACCCAATCCTCGCCAGAGTATTCAGTCTCCCTACACGGTACCACTCCTGTCTCCGCCACTCGTGTGTTTTGCTCTTGTGACCTGCTAGCTTGAAGGCTAATGTTTTTGTGTTTTTACCTCTTCCAGATCCTCGTGTTTTCCCCTGGTGCATGCCTGCCTGTCTGCCTCCCGCCTGCCTGTTCCCTCACCTGCCGTTTGTCCTTTTTGGTTTGTTTTTCCGGGATCAAGATTTTCCCCCCAGCACACGGAGTGGCTTCCTCGTGCTCGCCTTTTGTTCCGTCACGCCAATAAAACCCCTTTGTTAATTCTTGGGAACCTCAGTGTCGGTGTCTGCTTCTGGGTCCAGCCCTGTAGTCTTGTGGAACTTAACACAAGCAACTTTTTTCTCCTAAAATTATGAGTTTACCGAACCTCCCAGGCACAGGGGCCCAAAATGTCAGTGCCCTCAAAGCTACCTGCACATGTCACTCAACCATTCTGACCTCAAGGACACAAAAAGACCACAAAGACAAAAATGTACTTTTAAGAGACACAGACTTAGCTTTAAAGAGACACAAAAGGACAACGAAGACATGGAAAGCAACTACAAAGAGAATTGAAATGACCACAGAAAACACAAATATACCTCAAAGAAACAAAAATGACTACAAAGAGACACACTAAATGACCTCATAGACAAACAAAACAACTGCAGAGAGATGCAAAGCAACAACAAAGAGACACAAAATGACCAATAACAGACACAAATACACCACCAAGAAACACAAAATCACTAAAGTGCCACGAAAATACCACAGAGACACAAAATTACCAACCACCAGAAAGTCTATAAATCTAGCTCATAAGTAAGAGAGGTGGTGGGGACCTTTGCATTTCTGTGCCCAGGGGCCCATCTTCATATAATCTACTCATGATGGCAACACAGACCAAGAGAATCATGGATTTTTCATTAGAAATGTAAAAATGCATATTAAAATGTTACATAGTCCACTGTTCATACAATGAATGTCCTCCATTTTCTTTTGTTTCTATAGAAAAACACTTGGCATTTGATGTGAATAGAATGAATAGGCCATCAAAAGTATAGGGCATCTCACAATTTCAGAGCTGTTATTGTTAAACTAATACGTTTTGCGCTGTGGAATTACACATTTTGATCTGACACTGGGTTTTCCAGTAACATCAGAGATTGTGTTGTGCTCCATCACCTCAGTTGTCTTCACTGTATGTTCTGCCTCAGGTCATCTTTGACTCAGAAGCCAGCCCTCATCCTATTCAGCCTACAGTAGGTGCGGTTACATGATGGCTTCTCATTCGGAATGAAATAAATCTGAATGAAATCACTGAAGTATTAAGCATTAAGGAATTAAAGTTTTTCCAGGTAGTTTACATGGGAAATATTCATACCGGAAGAAAACCCTGTAGTCCTCGCTCCGGATAAAAGCAGCAGTACGACAACAACCTTGTTCTGCTAATGCTTTGTCTGTTGAGGAGGAGAAGGGAGGTAGAAGGTCGAAGAAGGGAGATAGAGGACTGTGCTGTGGTGTATGGAAACCGGTGAGTGCAACAAGTCCGACTGCTCTATCTCAGCCCGTTGCTATGCACGCTGTATACGTCACCGCGCCAGAAGGGTAAGGAAACGAGCATGCGCAGAAAGAATGGAATAGCTGGAATCGGGTAGGAGGTGTATACAAGACAGGAAAATTCTTCCATTCGGGTTCTGAAAAGGAATATTCCACCCCTGCGCACCCGATTAGATTTTCTTTCGGGTTGGCTGTTTTCATTCGGGTTGAGGTGTTTACAAGGAGCAGTTGTATTCTTGTAGGGCTTCCAACCTGAATGCAAAAGGAATACATGGCTCCATGTAAATGCACGTAGTGTGAACTCTGTCTTGACTCTGCCTGCCCCATCTAATTATCAGAGTATGAATGCCGAGTAAACAAATCAACATGCATTGATAAAAGAAAAAGAAAAAAAACACATCCTCCCTCACTGTGCATTCCTCATGCCTGTCCTGATAATGATAATTAATGTGGCAGTTAAAACATTAACACAGCAGAGAGAATGCTTTCATTCACGATTTTCTGTGTAAGATAACTGACCCCCTCTCCCGTGTAAAGGTCACTGAGAATCAATGAATGTATGAAATATTAATCAGGGATCCCCATTTCTTTAGAAGAGGATGAAATGACCTTTATGCAACATCAAATTGATTATCGCACAGTGTTTGGAAGTGCCTCTTGTACGAGACTTTAATCCCGAAGGCCTAGACTGGATGTGTGCTCGCATGTATTGTGTAAAACAATAATGGTTAAGAGGGAGATTACACTAGTGGGGGTGGGTGTTGGATGGGGGAGGGGGTTGTGAATTGTCTCTTCAGCTCCTTTGTCAAGGATAAATGAACACCCTGATCAAATATTGTTCATACATGTGACATGCTCATTGCAGGCCCGTCCATAAGTGCAGCAATCTGAGAGGAAGAATGAGGCAGGAGGGAAATAAAAACACTTCATTTGGATAAATTAACAATGTAAACTCAGTGTTTTCGCTCAGATGAGGAGGAAACTATTTTTTATTTGTGTGCTGCAACATATCTCCAGAACAGTCATTTTGTTAAAATGTTTTCTCTCGACCTGCCAGTGGGCTCAGATTATTTCAGCCTCTTTGCAGTACGAGTGAACGTTCTTAAAGTGTCTGCAGGGAGAAACTCGGGTGTATAAAAGAGGAGTGAGAGTGGATTTTTCCTGTCAGTGCGTAGATTTAAAATGCAGTCAACGAAGGGCACAGAGGGGAAGTCTGCCACAGTGATTGACACATGTGACCTAAGTGAAATTGATAAAGTCCTGGATCCAGCGCCGCTTTGCCTTAAATCCTTGACCTTTCTGTCGTTTGTACTGTATATGCTTTGAAATGGGTTTGTGCCGCTTCCAAAGGAACGGGGAAATAAGTGTTTATGGATGGATGTTATGTAGCTCAGGCACAGCTACAGCAATGTGCAGAGGGAATAAACACAACAGGAGGCTGGGTGTGAGGAATATCTTTCGCTGTTTAATAAAAATACCATCTCAGTAATTAATTCCACTATTCTGCTTTCCTCGACCTGTGGTACTTACTGTGAATTTTTCTTTAAATGTCTCTCTTTCAGAAACATCTCAGATGTTTTTATGCTGATCAGTGTTTGCTTTCATGGTGTGAAGGTACTGCAAAGATGCTCAGCACTTTTGCAGATGTTTCACAAATGGGACAACATCAGAAAAAATGGTCCGACAGAAATATTACAAAAAATACTTATGAAACAGGGGAAATGAAAAAAAAATAAGCAAACAAAAAACTGTGTATCTAAAACATAGGCCTAGAATTTGTGTCTCCTCAGTTATATTCTGTGCAAATGGAAAAATGAAGCCAATGCAGATGTGCCAAAAACTGCAGTACCTTGAATGACCACTTGAGGTTGGCTCAGAGAGCGAGTCGTTCTCTATAGACCCTCATGTTCAAATGCCCAACTTGACAGCAGAAATAAATGTGTTTACAGCCTGGTTCAAAAAACAATTTTGTTCTCAATAGCTACTTTCAACATTCATGACAACTGCAGGCTCAAGGGCTCAAATTTACACATAAGGGCAGAGCCGTTTATGTGACAGGCTTTCCTGCGAGACGTCACATCTGTCTTTGAGTCAAATCCATGCTTTGCTCTTCCATGGCTCCACCCACTCGTCTAAATATAGACATTTGCTTCTGCGTATTATTAACATTCACACCAAATCACAATCTTTCCCTAACCTTAACCAAAGTGCTTTTGTTGCCTAAATGTACGACAGAAGTCTGGATGCAAACCTGGGATTCTGATATCACAGCCCTGCACTTCATATGTCTGCCATCCAACCCGACACCTTCTTGCAAATACACCACAGCACATAAATGTAGAGTTTCATTAACTCAAACACTGTCTCTAAACCTAGTCCAGACATCAATTACATTGTCACCTCAGTGCAATTATGAAAACAATTTATCAATATACAAACATATTATTTAGGAAACAGGGTTGCCCTGGGAACTACAAACATTCACACTACATTGCTAGTGGCAATTAATTTTCAAAAAGCAAAGCACAGCCTAAAGGGAAATGATCCAAACTGTAGCTTCAGCGGAAAGGTTAGATGACCATCTAAATCATTAGTTATAGTTCTCCAGGCAACATGAACATTTAAACCAAATGTCATGGACATATATTGTTCAAAACCAAACTGTGGGGTTTGATAAACAGACCAGCATCCTGATCTATTCAGCCTCTCTGCTAACAGGGCAGCCCACTATAACAATTATGCAAGCAGCTTATTATGACCCATACTGCTCATTGTTAGGCAATGCCCTCTAGTGGTTGTGGTAATAACTGCGGGAGCAGAGGAGGAAGTGAAGTGACAGTATAAAAAGTAACCAAGTCCACGTAATGGTGTATAGTGATAAGTAAAGTTCCTATCTGTGTTAATTTTTTCATTTTTTTTTTCAAGCTCTAAACTAATCCAGTTAGGCTAATCAATGTATCAGTAAATACCATCAGGGTGTTTTTAAATTTAAATTTTTCTTTTACAACTACAAATAAGATCTACAGACCTACAAACTGTCATTTCTCCAGCAGTTGTTTGACAGGTTTAAGATCTACGAGCACACACTTGCTGATCATCATTTGAAATGTTCAAAATCTCGCTATTAATGTTTTAAAAAAAACTTTGACATCATAAATAACTACTCTGAGACAACAAGGATTTGTATCCAGGTTCATTGTAAACTCTGACTTGTGGATTTCACAGTTAAGAAGCAGAAAAATAACTTTATTAATTCATGAATTCTTTCTTAATCTGCAACATGACAGTCTGGAGGTTTATACTCCTGTCCCCTCACAGAGTTGGTGATTAAAACTAAACTTTCAGCTCAGTCGGGGAAAACTCAGCTGAGTTCAGACTGTTTACTTACAGCACAGTTACACTGACAGATAACCGAGCCTCCTACCTGCCTGTCAAACAGCATCAGACCATAAATCTTCTTGAGTCTGCACTAAGTGGAGTCCTGCTGCTCAGTGCGGGGGCTGCTTCCGTTCAGGGGCTAGCAAAACTTCCTGGCGCCAACTGTTTACTGGAGTTTACCAGCCTGTTGCTCATGCAGCATTTGAAGTTAATTATAAGCACGGCCGGCTTTCAGTATCCAATAGTCCATCCTTGGCACATGGGGGGTTATGGCCTTAGCACATGTCTTCACACGTCGATCACTACCAGTCAGCATGGCAGCCAACACCGACACCGCTGTGGCTTTGGTGGCAAAGAAAAACGCCACATCGGCAATTTGAGAGTTTTTTGGGTTTATCCCAGATGCCAGAGGTCAGCTGAAGGACACAACAAAGCCTATCTAATGACGTTATTTTAATATTTTGCATCACATGCAAAAGTGAGCGTCTCTGGCTTGTCAGCGCAGTGGTACCGACACCGCTGCGCTGACAAGCCAGAGACGTGTTGCTCCTCTTCACTTCAAGTCGCTGTCATTAACTTTTAATAATAATGATAATAATAATACATTTTATTTGTATTGCACTTTACATGTTAGCAATCTCAAAGTGCTACAGAGCAGGATTTTAACCTGCAAAGGCGGCAGTGCCGCAACATTGTAGGAGTTTATGAAAGCGTTTGTGAACATTTCAATAGTTACACATTAAAACAATATTTATTTGCAATTACATGCATTGGGTCTCATTCATGGAAAGTGAGTAAATCTATGTGTAGATTTGCACATAAAAGCCTACTCTACTAAAAACCTACTCCGGATTCAGGGACGCTGCAGGAAACTCAGATTTGATCGTAAACACGTGTGTATGATCATGAATGCCAATCCATCGTAAAGTGACAGCGCGCTCCCGGTAATCAGCAATTAGCATAAATCCCCACCCATGAATAGCCAATGACCACCATATAAGGAGGTGTAGGTGCATCCTGTCAACCTGTCAGTCATGGCGCAAAGAAAGAAAGACAGAGAAAGAAAAAAAAGTCTCAGAAGCGGAGGTCGAAATAATTTTGGGTGAAGGGGACTTAAGAAAAACATTTTATTTTCTTCAGTTAGTGGTGGTGTGACAGGGACAGGCAAAGCGAAGGCCTGGAGGGAGGTAACAGATGCTGTTAATGTTGTCTGTAGTACAAAGAACCATGTCAGAGGTGAAGCGTAAATGGTTTGATATGAAACTGGAGGCAAAGAAACGCATAAGCACACACACAAAAAAACAGCGGTCACCAAACAAACAGAAGATTCATTTGTGGGGTTCTGAATGAAGTGGGAACGGGAACCAGAGGTATTTTGTGCGTAATGGATAAACTCTAAAAATCTGAAAGTTATTTGAATCTTAATAGCCTAAAGCTCTGTTTTATACAATGTAAATTAAACATTTTTCAAATCAGATTTATTCATTCAAATGATCAAAAAGCCACACAAAACAAAGAAACAAAGAAAAACCCAAGGTGTTGTCTCATATAATTCTTTGAGCTGACGCGTGCTCCTTCGTGGCTCCACCACCTGCTGCCCCTGCTGAACCCAGGCACCGAGGCTGAAGAGGCTGTGATCCGGCTGTCCTTACATATATTTTTATTATCATCGTTCAACATGTAGAAAGAACGTGTAATCTATTGAGTCGATTTACATAGATAATTCACAATCATGAACCTAATCTGGATCTTAAACCTGCTAATTGCCAAATAATTTAACTAAATGTGTTTATTTTTAATATATTATTTTGTCATGTTTAGATTACGTGTTTCAAAGGCATCTGTGTATTGTCTACATAACAGAGCGCAATGCAAGTTAAAATTGTAATTTCCAATAGTGACAAGCAATATTTATGTGCTTTACTAAATTTACACAAGCACTACGAGTGGTCAGGAGCAGGAGTAGATTTTGTTAGTAGCTACGAAAATATCGGAGCTACTAAAATATTGATGAATGCGGACATGCACGTAAATTTCCGTCTGCGAACAGTTTACACACAAATTCCTTCTGCTCACGTTTAATGAATGAGACCCATTGTCTTTTAAAAAGGTGATTTTAATAGGTTGGAAAAGCTTCAGAAACAGCATTAAAACTACAGGACATTGATGTTTTTATTAAATTATGTGAGGACTGAGAGTCTAAGGCTATGCTAGTTACTCTGTGTTGCTGCAGCTACTTACTGTGCCTACTTGTTTCGAGGTAAATGCAGATGTTAGAACAAATTTAAGTTTGACTAGATGACAAGCCAAGGCACCACCAAAGGTTTCACAGTCCATCCTGTAGAGAACATAAATGTTCGTACAGCAGTCCATTGCAAGTCATCCAGTATTTGCCAGTATTTAGCCTGAAGAAAAATGGTGGACCAACCTGCATTGCCAGCACATGGCACAAGTGTGGCGACAACTTTTCAGTGTTCATCCATACATGTGTGGATTCTGACCAACAAATTCAATATGTATTGTCATACAATCAAGCCTAAAAAAACTAGTCTGAAACTGCACCAAACTGGTTCGGTGTGAACACAGCCTTTAAGATGTTTTATCTATTCCATTTTGTGCTACGCGCCCAGGTGCGCTGGATATCTGTAAATCCCTTTCCCAAACATTCATTTCCAGCCAATCACCCATGGAGCTGCAGACAGGGGAAATAAAAGAGATAATGTGATGCATGGTGTTGTCTGGGGCTAACTGAGGAAATGGCTGCGAGTCCCTGAAAACATGTTTGCGATCAGCATCCGTCCTCACTAACAGAGGGGGAGGGCTGCTGAAGGGAAGAGTAAAAAGGGAGGGAGGGTATACAGCCTTAATACCATTAGCTTTCTATCTGAATGAAAATCAAGTAACTCTTCGCTGCAGCCAAGTCTTGAGGGAAACATGGATGTTAGCATTTTTAGTTGGACATTGACCCCCCCCACGCCCATCTCATCGCTTTCTCTTTTATACTCCAGCCCCAGTTCCTCACAGACAATTGGGGCTCTGGATGGCTGATGAATCATAGCTGACAAAATGAATGCTTCAAACAGGCCTGGTTTGGTAGCGGCCCTATCAAAAGCTGTTTTATACACACACAATTCCAGGCAGTAGTAGTATTAGTTGGAGTTTTTTTCTCCCTCTGCTGGGTAATTTCAGTATGGGTCAGGGATCATTAAGGGGAAATTGACAGGGGCTTAGCTCGGAGGAAAAAAAAAAAGAAGAGAGGAGCAGCGATGCAGGAACAAAGACACAACTGATGGGTCTTGTTGTATGTGAGGGCAATAGCTAGCTGTTCACAGTCATGTTCAGAGTATTAAACAGCAATTACAGCCTGTTTGGGCCCAGATCATTAATATCTACCTCTTGTTGATGTGTTGCATCTGCATCTTGTTGAATGTTTTCTCATTGACAACACGTCGACATGTCTGGCAACAGTTTGTCTTTGGTGTTTAGGTGGCATGCTTCCTTCAGACAGATGGCTATTGGAACTAAAACCAAAAAAACAAGCCTAAACCCAGGTGCGTGTTTTTGTTTTTGTTTTTTTAATCAGTAAGGCTCCAAACCGGGCGAATTGAAACAGAGGTGTCTAATGGTCCTTTCTCACTCGTTTCATGATCTCTGGAACTCAGGAGCATGCGCATTTATAGACATGCTTCAAGATAGAACCACAATAGCATGTAGAAGTTTCTCCACTTGATCAACTTTTTTTTGAAAATGTATTACACAGAGGTTTTAATTTTAATTTTAGTTTTTTTATTTTATTTTATCAACTTTATTAGTCCCAATGGGGAAATTCAATGTTTTCACTTT
Source organism: Epinephelus awoara (assembly GCA_035609425.1). Lineage (NCBI taxonomy): Eukaryota > Metazoa > Chordata > Actinopteri > Perciformes > Serranidae > Epinephelus > Epinephelus awoara. The sequence goes on along the minus strand of CM069296.1, from coordinate 8,092,319 downwards.
GTTGTCATACAGGCCCGAAATACACACATGCACAAACATGACCTATACATGCATTAAATAGAGACATGTCAGAGTGAGGCGGTTGGGGGGGTTCGGTGCCTTGCTCAAGGGCACCTCGGCAGTGCCCAGGAGGTGAACTGGCACCTCTCCAGCTACCAGCCCAAGTCCCCACGGACTGAGGTACTGCCGTAGCTGTAGTATAGTATATATACACTATATCTTTATCTAGGGCTGGAAATACCAAGTATGCATGGCATGTCAATTTGAGCTGTGCATACAGATACATATATGTATCTATATCAACATATCCCTCAGAATTGTTCTCATGACATCCTACAAAGATGTACACACAACAGTTCATATGACATATGAATGATGTTACGTAATTAATGTAAAGTTGCAGAGGTTAGGTTTAAGCAAGAAACATGGTGAGGACGTACTTTGAAATGACTCAAAGTTCACTCAAAGTTAACACAGTTCCGAACATGTCTCCTGGGAAAACTCTGGAGGGAAGCCATCCACCACCTCAACCTGCCTCCTCACAAGACCAATCGAGACTGTGCCCGCCTTAGCTCCCATAAGTGTATTGGTCATGTGATTGCAGCTTTCCAAAATACATTGGTTATACACAAACTACTGGCTCATGATAATGTGGGATATGTATGAAGCTGGGTGCATTACATTTCATAGGGAAATGTGCAAACAATTTATGAGAACAGTCTGATCTATATCTATATCTAGGGCTGGAAATACAAAGTATGCATGATAGGGCATGTCAGTTGGGTGTGCATATAATATGCAGCTCTACATGCACCCGTGTACATAACTTTGTACAGCTACCAACTCATGCATTGACTGTCAGTAGACTTGTTATTAACACTTTTCACATGCTTGCACCCTACAGTCATTGTATGTCCATTATTGCAGGCAGGGAAAGACAAATTTACAACTGATTACATTGCAGAGTGAAAAGGCAACACACTGACAGTGCACTGGGAGACAACACAGCACACAGCACAACAGCAGCACCATGTTGCTGCAATCAAGCCAGCCATGGATGCCGCACCGTGGCGAAGTAAGAACTTTCTTTATCCACTCTGGACCCATCGGCTTCCTCACGTTCATCTGATGTTGGTAGTAAGAGGGCAGTTAGCTCACCTCTCAGCCCTCTGTTTAAGTGCTAGGGGAGGGGCTGATTTAGGGATTATCAATCTTTTACTGTTTAAATTTTTTTGTTTTTTCAATACCCTAATACTGACTTGCCAATATTATTTAAATAGTTAATTAAAAAAATATACAAAATTAGAACTGGGATTTTTTTTTTCTTTTCTTATGCAGATTGCCATCATATTTACATTTGTATATTTGTCCCATGAATATAAATGGAAAGCTTAGCATAGCTATTTACTATTCACTACTTACCATGTCAGCCTCAACAGCCTCCCCGTGCAGTTTCTCAAACACAATGTTCCCTCTCTTTATAAAACACTGAAATTGTCCTCTCCCAGGCTTGCTACCATTTCTTCTGCCTTTTTCCATGAAGGGCCTGCTCAAGGAAGCAGTATGTGACATGGCTAATTAAAGGACAACGTCAGTATTTTTCAACCTGGGCCCTATTTCCCCATGTGTATGTGTGCATATGATTCATGGAGACAACTCGTTGTAAAATTGGTTCAGTATTGAGGGAGATGGATGGCGAAAAAAAAGCACTTTTAATGCGCAAAACATATACGGGACGCATTTGCTCCCTTTACCCTTTTAGCTCGTTTCGCAGCTTCCGCCTCCCTCAATACTGAACCAGTTTTAGAACGCGTTGTACCTATGAATCATACGCACACATACACATGTTGAAAAATACCGAAGTTGTCCTTTAAACCACTTAGTGAGAACGGCTTCAACCACAGGTGCTTTCCTTGCGCACATTTGTCTACTTGACTGTTATTGTTTGAGTAGACTACGCAAGGCAGTCTACTCAAATAGTCCAATTTCAGTCGGACTAAGCGGTTTACATGCATTTGAAAGTCTGGTTTCAGTCGGACTAAGACACTAATTCAGTTTTCTCAAGCTGCATGTAAACGAATAGAAAAACTAAGCCACAGCGACACACTTCATTTTTTCAGAAAGACAGATGAAACGAATGCTGAATGAGAGATTGCACTGAGTTACAGAAGCTTGTGGAACAGAGAGTTGCCTGGAAATAATGTTAGAACTTTGCCTCTATATAATTTTATTTAATCTTGTTTGGAGTGCAATTTATTAAGGCCACTTAATTTAGCACTAAGTATGCATCATGATCTTTTATGTTTCTTGCTGATGTCACATGTTTACCTTTCGTGGTGTCATTTGGATTCTCTGAGTACCATGATCATCTTTGCCTTAATCTGCCCCACATCTTTACACATCTCATGATGTTTTCCATCTAGGTTAGGTAGAAGCTGTTCAGAAAAGAAAAACAACATCATTCAGTTTATTATCTTGACTACTGGCTGATTACTGAATACCCATTTCAAATAGTGAGTGCTGCCTGAGTCTGTTTCTATTCATTCTCCGCAAACATCTCCAATCTGATTGCTGGGCCAAACACTGCAGCTCCACCGGCATGATGGGCTCAGAAACTTTGTTCAAGCAGGATGGGAGAACATGGTTGTTGTTATACTGCAACTGAAGAAAAAGTAATTTACCAAGGTGTTTGCTTTATTTCATTAGAAATGGGTGGTGGCTTGATTCATATTGCTTTTCTTACTTTTCAGTGTATGTACACAGACACTCAGTCCTTGTAATACCTTCAAATGATATTTAGGAGTCAGAACTTCAAAGGAGTGATGCATCTTCTGTCAGTTTCAAAAGCTGCATTCTACTTACACCATATCATTCATTTGAGCTGAAAATCTGAATAGTTTTGAATAGGACCTCCGGTATTTGACTCAAGTAGCTTGTGGGGAAAAAAAGGTGTGTCAGTAGGCTACACCTGTTATTTCAGTGTCCCAGGGGCATTAATCAACATTGCATCTTCTGTTGCTAAATTAGGGCTGGTACTTACCAATCCTGAATATATAAACATGTTTATCACTGTCATCATCATCATCATCATCAATATGACTATCATCAATGTTCTGGAACACTTAAAATAAAACAAAACAAACACACACACACACACACACACACACACACACACACACACACACAAGCAAACAAACAAAATAACGAACCAAAAAAAATAAATCTGTGTGTGAATGAAGAGTCTTAGGGTTTGAGGGATATAAAAAACACATTGTAAGTGATGGTTTGCCTCCTACCTTAAAAACCAGTCTGCCTCTGTTTCAATCAATAATGTGTGTTCTTCCTCTGCACCCATCTCCTGTGGAGTACCACAAGGCTCCGTATTAGGTCTTTTTTTTTTTTTTTTTTATATATTATTTCTTTGGAGTCTATTTTCAGAAAATATAATATCTCCACTATTATGCTGACAACACCCTGCTGTACCTCCCACCCAAACCTTGTGAACCATGCAGTGTTAGCTCCATTTGAAATTGCACTGAGGACGTACAATTGTGGCTGGCAAAAAAACTCCAACTGAATCAGAATAAAAAAGAGCACTTAATCTTTGGCCCAGCAGTTAGATCTCTGGTTTAATATTTAATAAATCACGAGCTTCAACCATCTTAGATCACTTGCAAAATTATGGGTTACGGCCTTGGCAGGTGTCTCACGTCGATCACTACCATGTTATTTTAATATTTTGCATCACATGCAAAAGTGACTGCGCTGACAAGCCGGAGACGTGTTGCTCCTCCTCACTTAGAGTCGCTGTCACTTTTAACCTGCAAAGGCAGAAGTGCCGCAACATTGTAGGAATTTATGAAAACCCTTGTGAACATTTCAATAGTTAGGCTACACATTAAAACAATATTTATTTACTCTATTGAACGACCCCGAAGCATGAGCAAACGGGCTGTGTCACTTCGGATCAAAGAGATACACCGTCACTGTCAGCGCAGGGCTGACAGGGCACCCTCCGCTGAGAAGAGAGAGAGCAGAGGAGAGGAGATGGATTGTGGGTCTGTTTGTAAACGGGGCTTCTCTGACAGTCATGTATTTCCCCAAAAAACATTTCTTAATGCACGGTAGAGCGCCGTTTTTTTTTGTTGGTTTTTTTTTCAAAATTGCCTTGATATCCAGCAAATCGCTTGGCAACCGTCCAATCGGCAATATACGATTTGATCACTGATCGTCCCAGGCCTAGACTAGACTCCTACTAACAATTAGATCTTCGCCCCCCATTCTTAGTTTTAAAATTTGTCCAAAGACCCCTCTCTCCTCTTTAGTCTTTAGATGTCATTATGACAACATGCCTGTCCACATTGTTTTTCCCCTACATTTTATTTGGTTGTGTGTGCAATGCTGACTTTTTCAAGATATTGAATGCTTTTATTATTTTACCTATATTATCTTATTTATTAGCATTTATATTTGATCTGGCCTCTGTTATATCTCATCTCTTTGTGAAGCACTTTGGTCAGCGTTCAATGTTTTCACATGTGCTCTATGAATAATCTGACTTAACATTGATGGCATGGTCATTCTGTAATAATATATTAAAAGTGCAAATGAAGGAAAAAATGGATAAAATTGATTTGCTGCTCCTACTGTTTCCCTTTTTTTCATTTTCATTTTCAATAATGTGTTTCATTTGTGGAGCAACTGCCTCCACCATGCTTTAGGTGATGGAGACAGAAAGTGTAACGCTGACATGGAGAGAGTGAGTTAGGTCCGGACTTTAACTTGAGCCCTGATGTATTAAGCCTGCATCTGTTGAACATTTGGGAAATTTGTGCCCTAAAAGTCATGCTGCATTAGCTACTAGCACTTCTTGTTTGTACTGTAATCAAGGATTTAAAGAAAATTATTATTATATTATTATTATGGATACTGAAGTAAACATCTAAACAGGAAAATAATCGGCCAATATCTGAAGTTACAATGAGCTTCTTTTGTTTATTATTATGGATTAAGGTAGTTGGTCTATTCTACTGCAATGTGTACAATATATGCGTTCAGATTTATGATTTAAATAAGAAGGCTTGCAAGTTTTCATACAAAATGCATCTATCAGGCAATATATCTCCCAGTAATAAATCATGATCAGCATGGGCATCTGATTATGTTTTAAAGTGGAGGAACTTGGAAAGATACATAATTGGCAGGGAGTCTGGAGGTGCTCTTTGGATGACCTCTTTGGAGTAATTGTAATTTAAAACTAATTTCCTGCATTTCTACACCACCTGCAATAGTGTTATGAAAACCAAGAATACATCAATTACAGTATATTGCAGGATTGGGACGGGAAATGGTCATTAGAAGAATGGCTATATCATATTAGAGATTATATTTGTACAAACAGTATGTAGTCTTAAATGGAAGTAGGTTGCAGGCTACTCTGCAATTTTCATGGTCAAACAAGAACAAATAGGTTTCCAACACATCACAGTACGATTTGAATAATTAAATCTAGCTGAACAGTGTCAAACCAGAAGGTTGTTGTTCTCAATAATCACAAGGCCATCTTCAAAGTCTAACAATGGCAACAAAGTGCATTTTGGATTAATGAAATGGCCTAACGACAATTTTCCAATTCCAATACCACCTGTTTATTTTACACAGAGGTTGTAGTGGTAGCTAATCTCAATAGCACCAATGGCTGGTGTAGTTGTTGTGTTATACAGTGATGAATAACTTGGAGAACTTCTAAATTAGAATGTTTTCTTACATTATCTCTAATCAAGGATTATTTTTAATGCACAGCTCAGAGGGTGACTTTGCTCCTCAAGACTTAAAAGTGTGATTTTAGTCGAAGACTAGACCCTACCGTAAAACCACCCTGCTTCTTTCAGTATTCCTGTATGAGAAAATAGAGAATAATCATAATAATCAGGGTTGGACTTTACCATTAGGCCCCCAACTAAAAGGGCCCTAACAGTTATAGATCTATTATGATGTTTACATATGTAAAATGCTAAATCATGTTAGTGTCCTTACTCACTGTACCCCGAAATAAAATACAAAAGCCCCTAAGAGCACTTCTATTCACCTGACAGATAAATGTTACTGCTTACATTGCAGATTTATATTTTTACTCACAAAGTTTAACCTCTAAAATATGATACATTATTAATCATGAAACAAGCTCTGCTTTAAGTACATTTAAATACGTTGTGCTGATAAAACCTCTCCTGAATGCAGGACTTTGACTTAAACTTTTGCTCTACGCTTTTACAACAAAGTATGGGTAAAAACAAGGCAATAGTGAATTAGTGAATTACTAAATCCTGCATTGATAATAATGGAAGCACAGTGCAGAGCAGCTGGATGAAAGGAAAGACACGGAGCGATGCGTCTTCATAAAGAATTCCACCCAAAGTGTGACTAAAACTGAAACTAAAACATAGTCTGTAGAAGTTTAAATAAGCCACTTTCCACTGCTGTACATTTAACTGTTTCTTAAATTAGACACTTTGGTGCTGTTAAGAAAAGCTCTGCTCTGTCTGCCTCTCTGATTGCACTGCGCTGTCAGTCTGCTGGGATGGATTGATCACCTGTGCTGTCAACAACAGGTTGGACTGAACCAACCAAGAGTGGACCAAAAATGTGTAAAGTTTGTTTTTGTCAGTTGATGAAATTATTTTTTGTTAAAGTTAGCACCACTCAAGCTCCCTTGACAAAAGGCCAAAGGGATTTTCATATTGGCTTTTTGGATTATTGCAGAAAATAAGCTCTTTGGCAAACAAAAATTTGATACTTACATGTTTTGCTCAGCAAAGTAATCCCCACAAATGAAACCACTTTTATGATTTTTCAAGTGTAGCATTAGGCACTACAATATGGTTGCATGACTTAAAGGGATAGTGCACCCAAACATTAAAATTCAGCCATTATCTACTCACCCTCATGCTAATGGAGGATCAGGTGAAGTTTTAGAGTCCTCACAACACTTGCGGTGATCCCAGGGGAGAGGGGGTAGCAACAAAACTCCACCCAATGGATGCTTATGGCATCCCAGATTCAAACATCCAAAAACACATAATTGAAACCACAAAATATCTCCATACTGCTCATCTGTAGTGATCCAAGTGTCCTGAAGCCCCGACATAAAAAAAAGTTTGGAAAAATGTCATTTGAACTCTGTTTTTAGCCTCATTGTAGCCTGTAGCTCTGACTGCTTCTCTGGGCACTGTGTTCACGTGTCGGCGTTTGCGCGAGACCAACGAAAGCACAAGCTTTGCTTACTTGTGTTTACAACATGTCCGAGATAAAGGCTATTGTCCACCTGAACTTCCTCCACAGACTTCTGGAATGGACGCCATCGACGGAACTGTTCTTGTTCAGCATCGCCAATTCCCAGTCTGAGCAGCAAAGACTTTCCTCATCCGTTGGCAATGCTTTGCATTTGAAACAACTACACCACATGGTTCCAATGCTCGACTCCGGTATTCTGCGGCTGGCTGAGGGTTAGGCTCATGAGCTGCGGCGGCTTCAGACATGTTGGGCTGTCCTTTGCTAAAAGACCGTAGTGCAAATTATCTTTTACTGTGGTTACTGTCGCTTCTGCCTGTGGTGCATGTGTCACGTGATGCAAACACGGAACAATGCCACAATCAGTTTCTGGTGTTTCCATGCAATCGAGACCTATTTAATATTAGCTAGCCACCAGCTGATGATAGCTAACTTACAGTACTGTTAAATACAACTTAGTTAGGCTTGTTTCAATCCCAAATTGCAAGTGACCTAACGTTATCTTAGTCACAAAACAACCAGAACATGATGCTTGCGGCTTTGAACAAACAGAACATCGTATTTTTACACTATCCTTCCTACTCTGAGGTCGTGAGGCTTTTCATTCATCAGCACAGACATGAAACAATTAGCCCTGATGCTGACTCTGCCTGCAGAATCTTTGTTTGAAACTGCTGGGAATGGAAAGGTAATGTTAATATTAATTTGTGTTATGAATGCAGTTAGCGTAAATTATACATCGTCCCAACATAATTTACAAATAGCCTGTTAAGTTGTCAACTTCAACGAAGATTATGTTGTTACCTAGGCTAGGATTCGTCAGTTCAGCCAGCCAGCTAGCCTAGCCCTAGCACATTAGCAACTTACCTTCATAGTTGTCGATAAAACTGGAACAAAAAAACTTCCATCCCTTCATCAGTTTGCTCTTTGGAGCAGAGCTAAAAGTGCGTGCAGCGTCATGCACATCACTCACTGTGAAATCAGGCAAATCCTGGAGACAACGGGTATGAAACTTTGCCGTCTTCGACCATCAAAGTCGTCAACTCAGGACAGCGGATGAGAGGCACCGGAAGTTCCGGCACATACAAGCGGTGGCACGCCAGTTGATGTGCACGGCCTGTGCATGGAGCCTATTATGTGTTTTTGGGGCGCCATAAGCCTCCATTAGGTGGAGTTTTCTTGCTACCTCCTCTCCCCTTGGATCTCTGCAAGTGTTGTGAGGACTCTAAAAATTCACCTGATCCTCCATCGGCATGAGGGTGAGTAGATAATGGGTGAATTTTCATGTTTGGGTGCCACGTATCTTCAAGATGAGGGAACTGGGGGTGCAACATTCTCACTCATTTCAGGGACTTATGGCTCATCCTTGGACAAGTCCATAGGCTGCCTAAATACAATCACCTGAACAACTAGGTGATTTCTTTTTTCTTTAAGTGGGGTAGCGAAACCATGACTTTGCTCCCCCTAACTGAGTAATGGGGATACAGTTATTCTCCTCAGGTGCATAAGATGATCAGTGCAAAATAATAGCATCACTGCAGAGCACAAACTACTGTGCAAAATTTACAAAACCGCTGTTACTCCATTTTGACAGTCATCCAGATTTCTGTCCTTTTGTTTGTCTGTGACACAATGTGTACATAACACTAAGAAAGACTTGACACAAAAAAAACCAAGAAAACAAATTTGATTGACAGGTCTGATGCCATTAAGGTGTAATGCATGGTACTGGTGTCACAGTAACCTGTGATTCATGGACTTCAGGAATTGATAACATAATTTTTGAAAATGGACTCCCACAGTTTCAAATCAGCAAATCTCCTTCAGTCAGTTCACCTCCATTTTTCTTTCTGGACAGCCTCTTGGCAGCTCCTCCAGCTGTTACCGATCCTCTGGCCAGAGTGGAATCTTTGCTCTCATGCCAAAGTCCACATTGCCTCTAAATGGAATGGATGGTACAGCACTGATGGCTATGATAGATACTTGTTTCGCTTCATTAATCAAATATATGTTCAGCAGAAGTAAACATATAAACCCTCCTTGACCTTGGAGTCAATTTTCATTTGGATGTCACAGTGCACAGCTTGTAACCTGCTGATGTATTCTGCAGTGTATGTTCTCACATATTGAATCCTGTACAGTTCTTTTGAGCCTAGTCTGGTGAAATGAATTGAAAAGGACAAAATGTCTTTAAATCAAAGAGAACATGCAGCACAGAGATAGGGGGAGAGAAATACATTTTTTTCATCCACAGAGGATTATGTGGAGGAGACATGGCTAGAAACAGGAAGTAGTATAACACTGAGGAAGACTAGTAGGTCAGAGGGGCAAAGTGTAATTGACAAGATAAAGATAAAGCCCCTCTCCATCCAGTGTTACTTCCTGTTTAATGGTTAATGGTCTTTCTCAAACAGAGAATGGGGGTGTGGTCAGTAGTCAGACATAATCCATTACCATTACAACCAGACGGTAGCCACAGTAGCTTGGACGACAGCAATCTACTGTTTATCAGACCATAAATGAGTATTAGGACAACACACCAACCCTCTCTCACTCTTCTTTACTCATTTAAGTGGCATAGCACCATATAGCTGCAGCTGCAACAAGGAGCTGCACTACCGCATGTTGGCCACAGTGCACGACTGGAAGGATAGACATTTTGCTGAGCTCTGCCATTTAAAATGCAGTAATGGGATGTTTCGGAGGTGCACCATCCACCAGCACTGGCCCCTCTCGCCTCAGCTCCCAGCATTGACACATCTATTTATTCATTTTTTGATTTGTCAAATGGAACTTTTCTCTTATTGCTGCATGGAGATATTCATGTCTGGGCTGAAAGTTGTGTGCTTCCCAGCATCTGGAACTGGTAGAGGCCGGTGCTGGTCCTTGGTAACACATCTTTCTTTATTGCAGTTCATTGTCGCCAGGAAATGAGCGAGTGAGAGAGACAGTCGGTGCATTGGACTTTTTCTGCAGGTGGAATTTCACATAATCCACTGCACTGGTTGCTGTTCACCACACATATAAATGTCATTATGAAAGTAAACAACAAACTAATCTATGTGGGGAAATTGAAACAATAACATGAAGACCCTCAGTTAAGTAATGGAATAGGCTAACCAACTAATGTAGCAGCTGACTAAATTAGCTATCTAATTGGAGAGATTAATTAACAGACAGATGAATAGACACGCCTACACAGAGGGATATAACTAAGGCTATAAGGCTATAATACTACAAACTTGGTAAAGTACAAGACACATTGGCTAGCTAGCTCACAATAATGTTTGTGACATTTATGACACGCAGCAGTGAGCAGTAACTGCTGGCAGGTAGAGTAGCTGTTTCGGTCAGGAAGGCTGAAAGGTACATTAGTGACGACTGTTTTGCTTGTGTTCATATGATTGTGGCAATCAAATTATGTGTGTGTGTGTGTGTGTGTGTGTGTGTGTGTGTAACACAATTTGGTTCTGAATGGGTTAATTCAATTTGAATTAATTGATTTGATGACCAAAATGTGGTCGTTGAAACTCCTGCTGCAACGGTGGTCACATAGAGTCACATAAGGCCATTTGTGAAGTAAAAGTTCAAGTAAAATTTAGCAAGACCTCTGTGAACCTTAGCTCCAGCATTTGTTTCTGCAATTCATAAACTTTTTGGCCTCACAACCTCAGACAGCCAAAGGAACTGCATGTGTCTCTGTTGCAGTGTAAAAGAATAAGGCCGTGCCACAAAAACATGTCACTGAGACTGAGTTGTAGGATACATTCTTCTACTCTTGTTACCCACTAAACATGGACAATGGACATGGAGAGCCAACAAAGGGCTGGAGGTATAGACAAAACACTTTGTGCTAATGAATAGAAACCTGCTTAAGCAGGATTTTTACTTCTGCATCGAATCGACACTGTACCTACAGTATGTATAGGCTCTATGTCGATGCAGACCTCCTGGCTATTTTTGTAAGCTGAAACTATTTTCCTCTGTAGAAACATAGCTTTTATTTCCTTTTATTTCAGAGATACAAAACAACAACAATAAAGCCCCCACAAAATAGCATTTTATATGCTGTGTGATTTATCCTGACTTTATATGGGTAGAGGAATCTCAGCTAGTCGCAAGGCTTATTTATACAATGTTAAATGCCATAGGCTTGTGCTGATAACATTGGCATGCTGTATTTGTATGGGAAATGTGTCTGGTATAGGACAGTTGTTTTGACAGTGAATCTTGTGAGTTGTAAAGGAGCCTAATTTTGTAACATTACCTTTGTTATATGTTGCTATTGTCCCTGGCTTCTTATGAGAAGAGGAAATGTCCGCTAGCCACTGAGCTAATTTATACAATGTAAAATGTCATAGGCTCATGCTAATAACATTAGCATGTTGTATTTGTGAGGAAAATGTGTCCCGCAAAAGACATATGTTTTGTTTGTGAATCCTGCGAGTTATAGTGAAGCCAGTTCGTGTAATTGTAATTGAAAGTGTAGCTATTAAGCCATTAGGAATGTTGAATGTTTGTGGGATAGCTTTCACAAGACCAGCTGCCCTGCGTGTATTTTTAAGCTTTACATCACAATGTGTCATCAAGTACATTTGAGACACTTGTGTTTATATAAAAAAAATCATGAACCTGATTGCTATGTATTATTGGTAATGAATTAATTCAATTGTTATGATAATATATTAGTGGCGAAACACAGTGGTCATGAGAGAATAAACCTTTTGGCCTTTCAGCAACATGGAACAAAAGTTTGTACAACAGCAGAGGTATTTGGGTTCACTCAGGACTTCACTGGTGAAACTCTCACATTTCCCTCTCCAGTGCACAAGCACATGGTGGCAGGGGAGAAGGTAATGAAAAACATGCAGCGAGGCCCGTGTGGGCAGAGTTCAGAAGAGCAGATGTTGATGGTATCGCCAGGTTTCCGTCCATCTGTCATGCATGCGTGGTCTCTATTTAAAGGTGAATGAATGAGGGGGCTTCCAAGTCCCGCTTTTCATCCCTTGTGTCACTTGCAGCCATCCTTATGACTCAAATCACAGCTCCTTTCACTGGCCTGTCTGCTGGGGCTGTGAGCACAGGCTGGATTGAGTTGAACAACTTGGAAATATGCAACCTTCTGCACTGAACCCTGAGCCACAGAGGCGCTGGAGTGATAAATGATCCAGGTTCAAATCATATTCCTCCCCTTTTCCTCCGTCGCCTCGGCCATATAACAGTCTGCAGCTGGAATTACCTCTCCTTGAATGCACACATTCAGCAGGAGGCTCCCAGGGTGAGTTCCTGATAATGACATTTCACTGTAAATATGTATGCTTTGGCTCCTAACCTTGGGCAAACCTTCTAGAGACACTCGGGTCTCTCTCTCTCTGCTCTCCTCAGAGGCTTGAGATCAGCAGATGATACTATGTACAGATGAGTGGCTGATCCTCAGCAGGAATGGGCAAAGCTCCTCTTCCTCCTTGTGTAGGAATTGCTTCAAAGCAGGTCTGAATTCTGGAGGAGCTCCTGTATGATTTTAATTCTATTGCAAAAAGTAGGATTAAACTGAAACATTTTGGCCAGCTCTTGAGGATTAAGGTGATTTTTAGAGCTATTCTGTCAGGAGTTCTTAGCAGGTGGTAAATGATGGACAACTGCATCTTCTACTTATCATGGTCATAAAGAATTTTACATTGAGTGTTAAAGGGAGCATAAAGATAATGACTGGAATAACATTTTAAATTAAACCACTAATAAAGACACATTTCACTATTATTTATGACACCATTAAAGGTTCGGTGGGTAACTTTTATGTTAATAATTGTCATGTTTGCTTAAAATGTCACAATATCCTGACAGTAATACATGAGACAGTGCTCCCTGCACTTGCAAGAATCTAATGCTGAGTCTCAATTGCTGGGTTCAGACAACACAATATCAGCCTTATTTTAGCCCAACCTGGCCGTCCTAAGGTGTTAGCTCAGATCTTGAACAACAATGAGTGTTGTGTCTGATAAGCAGTCGCTTTATCCCATGTAGTGTGGAAGACAGCCAACGCCCTGTCTGGAACACCTCATGACATCCTGACAGCAAGACTAGCATGTTTGATTTCTTTTTGTCTTCCATGACTCTTTCCATCACAGCTGTCACTTGGACCAAAAGGAACATACAATCTGCTGCCGTGGACAACAAAATGGCAACAACACGCCAGCCTTTTCTGTGTGTCCTCAAAGGACTAACAGGACAGAGTGAGACACATACAAACATACAATACTCACATCATAAAAGACAACCAGCAATGATTAGTCATGGATGATGGTGTAGTCTGTAGTCTGTCAGCTTAGACACAGCAAGCTTTTATGACTCCATAATTGCCTAATCTGAAACACTGATCGTTGAAATGGACAACAATATTCTAGTCTGAACCCAGCATCATGCAGTGTCAGTCACTGCTTGTGCATATGCTTTGCAAACCCCCCTCTCCCACACATGCTCTCACTTAGTAAAACTCAATATCTTCAGCTTGTGACTTCAGAGCACGCTTTGCAAACATATTGGCTGCTTAACAACCACAAGCAATGAAAAAAATCTGCCTAATCTTCCTTTGCAATCAACAGCAAACACCAACCAGGTCTCACTTTGAAGTTGTCAAATACTGGCGCTTGGTCAGTGACTTCCAGCATCAGACACCGACGAAAAAAGCTGTTCTTTTACTTTGGCATGTTATGCATCAGCGTTATTCTGTGACAGCACCCGGTGGTGTCAGGGGAAACGTGACTGGACAACAATGTAAGTTAAGGTGGGGAAAGTTAGAGTAGGGCAAGTGGGAGGGGTGGTCGATGGATCCAGCAACCACCAACTTTCTCCTGGGAGGCCAATGTTTACTTCCCATATGATTGTAAAACCAAACCTTGTGTTTTTTCTCCAAAACCGATTGTACCGATGTAGTATGTTTATTTTGAAGGGGACTGTATGCATTCTGTATATTTCCTGTGAAAACGGAGGTGTATTAGGAAAACAGGAAATGAAATGCATATAACAAGCTGAAGTTGACAAGGTGTCTCAGAACATCAACAACCAATGCACCCAGGGTACCCTACATGTCATATTTTGATGTGGAAAGTCCATGACCAAACGTCAACGTGTGACGAGGTCGAATGTGAATGTGTTGCAAACACGGCAAAGACAAGTAAACAGAAGAAGGCCGATGACAACGACCAACTTTTGTCATCGTCTTGAGATATTGAACTTGACTGAGTGAGAGCATGAGCAGGGGGAGGGGTTTGCATTTGACACTCCGCTGCTCTGACTGGTTGTTTTTGTCCAGGCTCGGTGGATTCTTGCAGATGTCATCAGGTGCACTAGAAGAGGCCACAGGATCCAGATGTTTTCACAGAATATCCATCTAATGTACTACTGTCAGGATATAGCAACAGTTATAGCAAATATGACAGGTCATTTTTTGAAAAGTGACTGACTGAAACTTTAAACATGCATAAACTTGTAATAATAGTTCCACATCAGTTCCTATTGGTAAAACTCAGTCCATTCACACAAGTATTGTAATTGACTTCGATATGCAGTACTTACCTTTATTTGAACTTACCTCATTTACGCTACTTTGTACTTAAACTATGGTTACAAGATAAAGATTGTACTTTTCACTCCAAATTTATCTGACAGCTCAAGACAAAAGTCAATCAATCAATAAATCAATCATTCATTTATTTGTCACATGGAATTATACAAGGTACAACTCCAGTGAAATGTGATCCCATCAGCTCCTAAAACTTGTGAACTGTAATGTAGTTCTTTTTTTCATCCTCTTCCATTGTTAGCTGCTGCTTTATAATTGCCTGTTTAAGAATGGTTGTGGTAACCCACGGTTTCTGGTTGTGGAATGATTTAACTATCCACATGGTTGCTGCTCCGGAATACAGGCAGTGCCTCTGTGAGGCTGCCTTTAAATGGCGTATATAGCAGTGATCCACAGCTGGAATGGGACAGCACCTCACATTCCCACTGTCACACCAGTCCTTATTCACCGTAAAGCACACGCCTCTTCTCCATCTCTCACCAGAGTACTTCGCTCTGTCAGATTGGCATATAGAAAAAAAGCCCCCTGGTTTCATGCAGTTGTCCACCATTAAGCCAAATTTCAGTGAATCAAAAGATATTACAGTTCCCCGATATCCCGTTGGAAACTGATGCGGCTTGGAGATCATCCAGTTTATTTTCCAACACCTGTACAATGGCTAGCAGCTAGTGAGTGTCTTCTCCATTTTCCCTTGATGTTAACTGATGTTAACATTTGAAAACGTCGACCTAGTTTATGAAGGACTGAAACTGCCAAAATCAAAAATAAATAAATAAATGACTCAATAAATAAATAAATAAATGAAATCAGAAAGAAAGAAATGTAGAAATAAAATGCCCAATTATCAAATAAATGTGCAGGTTAATTTGAAAATAAATAAATACTAGTCCATACCCATTGAGTGCACAGTTTCACGTACAGTTTCACATGGTGTGTTTTTGGAATACAGGTCATAGGAAATTGCAGATTAAATAGTCACCTGAACCCATTAAGAAGAGCAATGCATTCAGACAGACAGAGTTTTTGAAAAACGTGGGACAGACAGAATGACTGACTGACAGAATGACACACTGAGAGTTTCCGTGATTATGTACAGCATACCATAGCATGACTTAGTCATACCAAAAATGAGAAAAAAACCCCAAACATTGGGCCACAGGGGGAGCCACAGTGATTGGTCACATTTTAGCCATTTTTAAGCATTTTTCTGTTGTTATAGCGCCACCCAGTTGCCAATTAGAGTTAAATTTCTCCAGTCACCTTGGGGCGTTATACATGTCTACCAAGTTTCGTACTCGTACTCGTACTCATACTCGTACTCGTACTCGTACTTGTCGTTCTCCGCTTATCCGGGTCCGGGTCGCGGGGGCAGCAGCCTCAGCAAAGAAGCCCAAACAGTCCTCATCCCAGCCACTTCTGTCAGCTCTTCCGCGGGAACCCCGAGGTGTTTCCAGGCCAGCCGGGTGATGTAATCCCTCCAGCGTGTCCTGGGGCGGCCCCGAGGTCTCCTCCCGGTTGGACATGCCCAAAACACCTCCCAAGGGAGGAGTCCGGAAGGTATCCTTACCAGATGCCCGAACCACCTCAACTCGCTCCAATAATGGAGGGGTCCCCTCAGATTACGTGTGGTCATATGCCTACAAAGTTGCGTGGTGATTGGTGAAACCCTTGAGATGTTATACACCTTTATGTGATGAGCCACACCTTCCGCAATATTCATTGCCTTATAGAGGCTCAGTTTTAGTAAGTTTTCCAACTTCAGATCGGTCAAACTTCCTAGGAAGAGATCGATTTTAAGTGTTTTTCAAAAAAATCAAAATGGCAGAAAATCTATATAAATGGAAGTTATGGGTTCTTGGGGCAAATTTGTTCCTTGTGATGAGAGGCATCTCTGTGCAAAGTTTCATGTCTCTACAACATACATGGCATAAGATATGCCCATTCAAAGTTTGCAGTTTCAATTGGTTGTAATATTGTTTCATTCGTATCCTCCCATGACCCTCTACCACTGTGCCAAGTGTCACATGGATTGACCAAGTCAGTGAGGAGAAAAACGTGGAACAGACACACACACCCACAGACAGAGTTTTCGTCATTATATAGTAAGATAAACACTTTAACTATCTGCCTTTCAACGTGCTCCCTCAACTACTAATGTACAGTTTTAGCCCACTAACTATCCCACTATTGGCAATGGTACTACTGTACTTTCAATAAAGCAATCGTGCTATAAAATTCACAAGAACTCTGTCTGAATACATTGCTCTTCTTAATGGGTTCAGTTGACTATTTAATCTGCAATTTCCTATGACCTGCATCCCAAACACACACCATGTGAAACTGTACATGGGCAACTGTGCTAGGGCAACTAGTTGTATGAATTTTGTGGTTCCCAAAAGTACAGCCTTACCTCATAAGTTTGTGGTTGCCATCGATATGCCATAGACTGTTTGGAGCTGGCACAGAATATCTTCTGCGCCTCACAGTCTGCAGTTGTAGTGTGCGCACTTGAACCCTCTATGGATTTACACAATGCACTGATTCTTGCACACGTCGTCCTCCATGCAAAACAGGTGAAAGAGTGGCCATTTAAATGGTTGCTTCACACAAATGTTTTGGGAATCCTAGTGGTCAAGTAAGCCTGCAAAATAAGATTACACGGTGAACAGGCTGGAAGCTTGCTTTCGTAGTTTAGAGTTGTAACAACCAACACAGGTAAACCAAGAGAACGCAGATTTTTATTGTAAAGTTAAACTGTAAGCGAGTGTCATCGTTTGGAGCCCAGATGCAAGCTCACCTGACGCTAGATGAGCTATGCCGCGGACAGTCAAATCTCCTGACAAATAATTCTCCATGGCTTCTATGGTTACTTGTGGGATGGGCGCCCAGCTGCTCTGAAAGTTTCTGAAAACTATGGGGTCAATCTCCGTGTCTGTAGTTTCAGATAACTCATGAACTCAAATTTTCCAAATGTGTCTCCACTCTAAACTGCATGAAGTCCAGACAAACATTTTCAGCCATGTCACCCAAAATTCTTAGATCTCTCACAATTGTTCGCCAGTGTATATCCATTGCTGGTTGCAGCCTCTCCTTGTGATTTCCAGAAGGCTGCATTTGGGAGCGAGACAAGGACAGTTGATCTGTGAAATCTCATATACTGTAGATTACCAATGGCTGTTAAGTGACACCGTGAAGACACCCTCATTATCATATGGGGAAGAAATACGGGAAGAAATAAATACAGAAATAAATAAAAAGGGAAATAAATAAATAAGGAAATCAATGAAAACAGAAATAAATGTAAACATAAAAGAATAAATGAGCAAATTAAATATGAAAATAAATGAATACAGAAAATAAGTAATTTGTCAAATAAATAAATAAATTGTATTTATTTATTTTTATATTTCTGTGCATATTTATTTATTTTCAGATTAACCTGCACATTTATTTGATGATTGGGCATTTTATTTCTACATTTCTTTTTTTGTGATCTCATTTATTTATTTAATGAGCCATTTATTTATTTATTTTTGATTTTGGCAGTTTCAGTCCTTCATACTAGCTAGCTAGAAGAAGGAGAATTTACAGAGTGAGGAGTTGGTTTCCTCATTCCAACAAGTAACGTGCACCACCACCATCCAAAGACAACCACAAAAAGCACCACCAACACCTGCAAGGTAGACATAAGAGCACACATTTGGCAGAGAAAAACTGACAGAGAGGTGACTGGAAGTAACCACGCCTATGTCGTTATTAATATTTTGCATACAAATGAGAGGATCATATAAAGGACGATGCATTGTTATACATTCAAGTACCATACTGACAAGAGTAGCTCCAGTCTAACCTGATGTATTCATGCATCTTAAATTTAATACAATAATATAACAGTACCTTGTTATGAGACACCTGAAGGTGATCTCACAGGAAGGTCAGTGATCAGCGAAACCATAAGGCCCATCCTCTGGGGACCATGAATATTCACGACAAATCTCATGATAAATTTTGGTTTTGCTGATGGAAGGACCAAGACATTTCTATCTCTAACCAGTTAGTCAAATCTTCTCATCCTGGAGAAATTCCAGCACAGGCAAAAGGGGCCTGACTCTGATAGATAAGGAGCTCCCCTTTACCTCTGCTCATCACTTTGGGTTGTCTCAGCACTTCCTGGGAGATTGGGGATTTAACGTGTCAGATTGGGATTGAGTTCACCAAGCTGTATTAAAAGAAGTGTTTCAAGTTCACATGGCTTTAATTATGGAAAAGAAAAGCCCTGCATGTTTAAAGTGTCAACTTAATTCTGCAAAGCATAAAGAAAAGAAGTCGATGAGAAATTGTCCTTGCCTCACCTCTGGCATGGATACAATGGTAACTCATCAAGTTCAAATCTACTTGCATATTTCTCACAATAGCCTGATTATATTGTATGAATCTGAATCAGAACTGGTTCATTTAAGCTCAGATAAAAGGTAAGTAGAAAATATAAGAATATTCACACATGGGCTACCTTATGGTGCTGCTGAGCTCTGCTTTTGGAGGAGCTTTTCAAAGATTTCAAATCAAAATAAATAGCTGTTTAATATGCAAATTAGGCAATAGACAGAGAAAATATAGTGCAATTTTTAGACTGTCTGAGAGGGCTGCATTTATTTTAGCTGCTTCATTTCTAATTTTGTCTTGTTTTTTTTGTCTAATGCTTGTAATTAAGCCAGGAAAAAAGAAAAACTATTGTGTCTGAGAGAATATAGAACTTAGTACTAATCTGTGTTTTTAATTAAGTAGATACCAGACATACTGTCAGTTAATACATTTGACAGTGACTGATGTGTCATTATTAACAGCTGACATTGTCCTTCATTTTTATTGCCAATAACTTTCATGAAAAAAATAAACTATGTGCTAGTTTGTTTTACAATACAAAATAATATTTTGTGGCACTCAGAACCAAGTAATTTTTTTCAAACTGAAAAAGGACAGCTTTGAAAACAGGTTAAAAATATATAGTGTCATTTCATGAAAATAAAGAGGCTCAATTTCCTAAAACATCTGAGCACTGCAGTTTTTAAACAAATGCTACTCAAACTGCAGGAAACAGGGCATGTTTTGAAGACTCGTTTGTGACGCAGATTAATCCACATTTGATGCTCTAGTAAGTATTTCCAGCAGCAGGGCAGTACGGAGTCCAGGAGATGTCATGGGGGGAAATAAAACACATTTGTGCTCTCAGTTTAAAGGAATACTTCATCCTCCAAATGACCATTTATATATCATTTTTATTAATTTTTAATCAGCCAGTGTGACATTAAATTTATGAAGAAAACTTTGCTCTTCTTGCATGCCTCTGGTGAACAAAGAATCCAAGCATGGAGAAAATTCTTGATGAATAAAGGGGTCCATGTCTAACAACAGCAAAACTATAGGAAAACGTCTGTTTACAAACTCTAACACAACATGTGCCAGGGCTCGACAGTGCGAGCGTTTCACTCGCATTTGCGACTAAAAATAGGTGTGTGCGAACTGTAAAAAATATTTAGGGGCACATGTTCGCATAAAAAAATCAGCAGAAGCAGCCTATATTTTTGTCAATAAAAAAATATGATAATCTAACCGCAAATGTTGGAGGAACTCCAGCCGCCTTCCCTCTTCCCCGTGTGACACGGTTATGGGCGGTTTTCCAAGCCACTGTCGGCACAATGAATATAAGTCCCACTGTTGGCAGCGTGGAAATAAGTCAAAGTGTGGAGGAGATGGACCGGGTTAAGCGGCGGATCTCTGGGGAAGCCTGCTCCGTTCTCCCCGCAGTTAGGGACTGTTCTCCACGGCCAGGCTGTCGGCTGGGTGGGAACAAGTCAAAGTGTGGAGGAGACGAGGGACCGGGAAAAGTGGCGGACCTCCGGGGAAGCCTGCTCCGTTTTCCCCGCAGTCAGGGACCGTTTGCCACGGTACCGCTGCTGGGCAGGGTGGAAATAAGTCCTGCAGAGTTTCAGAGGACCTGGAGAATGTTTTAGGATAGTAATAACATTATATAAGATAATCATATTGCAAAGAAAAATATATATAAGATAATAACATTAAAGACAAAATTAAATTGCAATACTTTTTCAAAACTTGATGATTTTACCTTTCTGTACATTTTGTATACAAATTCATTAAATAATTTTGCTTATAAATGTCTATTTGCATCACGTTTATAATGGAAAACACATTATTTGATCAGTTTACATTGTGCCCCTAAAGGTCTTTGTGCACTCCTTATTTTTCAACTTAGGAGCACATGTGCTCGTTGGGAAAAAAGTTAGCGCCAAAAAAAAAAAGAGATGAAAAGAGAATTACAGTGTAAAGAGGATACTTAGGTAGAAGACAAAGTTTCCTTTTTAATGTTATTTATTTAAACCATATTTAACCAGGTAAGTCCCGTTGAGATCAACTATCTCTTTAACAAGGGAGACCTGGCCAATTAATCAATGGGAGACTGATGTACATTTACAGATATGTGTCTTATATTATATTTAAAGAATGCTGCACTGACAGAACCATTCATATTCATATTTGTATTAATTTCTCACTGTATGTTACCTTGAATTTGTGAGGACAACTTTGTTGTTCTTGCATGCCTCCATGGTGAATAAAACAATCCAAAAGGCAAACATTCTTAAGAGGTGAAGTCATAGAGGACCACATCTGATAACAGCAAAATTATATGAAAACATTTGTTCACAAACTCTCACACAACTCATGCAGTATAATCCAAGTCCCATTTTCCAGTTAAGTTTAGTAAAGTTAAGATGAGATGAGCAGAGATAAGATAAAGTTTATTGTTCCAAAGGAAATCTGTCACGGGCAAAAAACTGTTTGGCATTGGCAGAGAAGATTTGGCAAATTTGTCATGCACGCAACCCACATACTCAGCTCTGCTGCTCATCCCACAAATGCATGTTCCTTACAAATCTTGCACCATTTAAAAGGGAAATAAACAGGCTTTCCAACAGTAAAAGATTTATTGCCAAGAAGCATTGTTACAACAAACAAATAATCTATCAAACACAAATTTCCTTACTTTTTGTGCTTAGTTGTTTGTTCAGTAATGCAACAGATATTTGGAGGAAGGGAAACTTAAAACACTCACTTTTGTATCTACTGGTTCTGCAAAGTCTGCCTGACATTAAAGTTCATTTTCATTATAAGGGAGGTGTATTAGATCATTTATAATTCTGTGTGCATGTCTTCGTTTTGTCAAAGATGTTTTGGGAGGGGTGGATATTCTTTCATGCCAATCACTTTGTATGATCAATACTTCCCAAACAGATGCATTTTTTGCAATATACAATTGACTTTACAATATGAAACGTTTCAACCGAGAAGCAGAGTTCATGCATCCATGTGAATTCTGCTTGACCAGGGTTCACACGCTTGGTATGCCCAGGTACAATACTCCGCTGTGCATGAGACACTTTGTCCTGATATGTTTTAAAACATAATGTTTTAGTGAAAATGCATGTGTTTGGGAAGTACTGAGCATGCGACTGGATAAATGAGACTGCTTTTCAAAGTCAAGGTTGCTTCCTTGGTAGGGCAGGTCCTTCCACATCAGGTCCTACAGGGGCTAGGAGAGACTTCCATCTAGCATATGAACACACATTGGAACAGGCTAGAGAGTACCCAGGTGGGCGTCACTGAGGAGGTTCCGCCTTCAATTCTGGCAAATCATGTGCAAACAATTGTGGGCGCTTCATGTCCACTGAGGATACACACATCCCTGCTAATTGTCTGAAGAAAGGACTTACTTGTCGGTAGAATTCAAAGGATCCTTGACATTAAAACAATCCTGGATGATGTAGCCTCTTTGAAATTCAACCATTTAAGGATCCTCCTGTGACTTTGAGTAACACAATTAGATTATACTGCATAAGCTGTGTAAGAGTATATAAAGGGTGTTTTTTCCTCCATGAGTAACTGATAAACAAATGGTAATTTTGCTGATGAAGTATTCCTTTAAACGAATATAATGCTGGTGACTACAGGACCCTAGGACTCTGGTATGAAAGCACTCTGCGCTTTGAATAGTTTTTGCTAAAAAAAATAAATAAATAAATAAAAAGGCAGGAAGTATCAAAAATGGGGTTTGATGAAGGAAAACCTTCACGATCATGACCTCAAGTTTAAGTTCAGTACAAACCATGCTTTAGCCTGGCTATTTTCCAGACCTTTTCCTTCCAACAAAAAAGTCTGACATGTGCATCATTTTGATTAAAAAGAGCTACAAATATATCCTCTCATGTAGTTGCTCAAAGGTATGAAAAGAAACTGGAGAGGGAAAAAAAGATGTTGCTTCCCTTTATTCAAAGGACCTTACATCTGACATTGTTAAGGGATTTTATACAGATTTTTTGTCACTTTTGTATTCTCTTCAATGCTCGCCTGCTCTCTAAGGACAACACTTTAAGAGCCATTGTAACAACATACAGGCTCATGGGTGCAACAGCAACAAGCGACAGTTCCATCTGGAACACTCATGGCCAAGGCCAGCTCCGTGAAGACATTCATAATCGCTTTATTTCCTCCAAAGTAACACAAGCACAAGGCCCCCTTTGGAGCGTCCCTAATCTTGACTAACATTATGTCTTTTTAATTAATTTAAGCAGCTTTTAAGATAGATGTGGGATTTAGCTACCCCCTCCTGTACAGCTTTAAAAAAAAGGTTTTTCTGTAGGAAAGAGAGAGAGTTCCATTTCTGACATGTTATCTGCACTTTTTTAATAGATGTAGAGACTTATATTTACATTTGCCTCAGTGCATTTGGATAGTACAGATCAGCCAAACCATGGCATTATATATAGCATGACAGAATGACTCTATGTTGCACATACAAAGCATATCCAGCCCTTATTTGTGATAAAGATATGGCTGAATGTGGCTTTTAATGTGCAGAGATGCAAAGATGTCCCAGGAGGATGCCTCTGACTTGAGATCTGGAGACTATGAGGTTATGTCATATGACTCACATCATTATTTTTATCTTAATTCAGCATTCAGTGAACCCTCTTGTACAGTTTTTTTTAATCTAATGAGCAGATTGTGTTCAAAATTATTGAACTGACTGAACTGTTTTTTTTTGTTCCACAGTGGATGAACCCTCTCCAGTTAGGACACTCTGACAAAATAAATATATGAACACAAGACATCAGATAATCTGCTATGACAATGGTCAATATATTTACTGAACATATCCCTGCTATCCAGAGGGTGAACCTTTTCTGATTTCAATGACTTTCACTCTCAGAAATTTTCTTTACATGTTATCCACGTTGTTTTCCACTGTTTGACGTCTCTCTCCCGTGCTACAGTTCCCAGCTCCTCCTATGGGACCCCAGGGCATTCCCAGGCCAGACGAGATATTTAATCCCTCTAGCATGTTCTGGGTCTACCCTGGGGCCTCCTACCAGTGGGACGTGGCCAGTACACCTCTCACAGGAGGCGCCCAGGGGGCATCCTGATCAGCTGCCCAGACCAACTCACCCATTTCGACTTGAAGGAGCAGCAGCTCTACTACGAGCTCCTGCGGATGTCCAAGCGCCTGACCCTTTTTCTAAGGCTTAGCTCAGCTAACACACGGAGAAAACTCATTTCGGCCGCTTGTATCAACGATCTCATTCTTTCAGTCATTAGCCAGAACTCATGACCATAGCTGAAGATTCTGACGTAGATGGACCAATAAAATGAAAGCTTCGCCTTCTAGCTCAGCTCCTTCTTCACCACAAAGGTCCAGTCATCACTCGCATCACTGCAGATGCCACACCAAACCGCCGATCCATTTCGTAAACAAGAACCCGAGATACTTGAACTTGAACTTGAGGCAGTAACTCTCTCCCGACCCAGAGGGGGTAATCCACCTTTTTCTGACAGAGAACCATGGCCTCAAAGTTGGAGGTGCTGACTCTCATCTCAACCACTAAACACAAATCGCCCCAGTGCCTGCTTGAGGTTACGGTGTGATGAAGCCAACAGTACAACATCATTTCCATAGAGAAGAGATGCAATTCTGTCAGTTCCACAAAATTTGTGCTATATTTACGCCCTTTAGTCTATTTTGCCAGTGTTGGTGGTGCTTTTTGTTGTTGGTGTTGGATGGTGGTGGCATGTGGCTGCAAATCAATTTTCACGATGAGGAAATCAACTTACCAGTCTGGAAATTCTCCTGTAAAGTTTACTAACTGGATAGGTATGGGTTTTTTAAATGTAAATGTAACCCTTATTATCCTAGATAATAGGATGGCTACGAGTTCTTTATGGGATCCCTGATGTTTTTAGATAAATTACCCCAACTATGAACTTGTGTGCAACCAACCTGTATTTTGAAATAACTGAGGCAGACAATACCACATGAATTTTATAGATACTTTAGTTAGGACAATGAGTTAGGTAATAGGAATTTGTTTTATGGAATCAGGTTTAGGGAAAAGGAATAGAATAAAAGGACAACTGTTTTTTATCAAACAATGAAATAAAATGCAACACAAATAAATTGCCCTATCATAGAGGCAAACCCTGTCACTTGTGACTTTTAACTAACAACACTGTTTCGGTCAATAAATCATGTAACCTTCAAATTAGAAAATATGTACCCTCAATCAAGTAAAACCCAATCAAGCAGATATAATCATGAATTCAATACCTTCAGATCATGAATTATTTAAACTTAGAAATGTAAACCTTCAACTGTGTTCACCTTTAAATGATCAAATATCAATAATGAATTGAGTACCTTAAATCAAATATCCAAATACCTTAACTTGATAACCTAAGCGGGCATCTAAATGAAAACATAGCAAGCAAACCCCACCCTACGTTGCAGGCCTGTTCCGTTGTAGTCCACAAGATGGCGTCCGTGGTAAAGGGAAAAGCTTACTCACAGTCAGACGATCTCCTTGTTATAAAGTTCCAAGCTCCACACAAATCCGCCGAACGAGCACAAAGTTAAAAAAAAATAATCCACAGTCTCCGTGCAAAAGAAAAAGTAGTCCTGGTAACCCTTTCGGATCACGAAGTCCACGTTCCTCCACTCAAACAGCTGCTGACTGGGTTAGCAACACACTGTACTGCAGGCGCAGCTAGCTTAGCGAGCTAACTACTACT
The DNA here is from genome assembly GCA_035609425.1 of Epinephelus awoara. NCBI lineage: Eukaryota > Metazoa > Chordata > Actinopteri > Perciformes > Serranidae > Epinephelus > Epinephelus awoara. Next base: position 8,066,311 of record CM069296.1, on the reverse strand, counting down.
CGTCACTGCAGGCGCAGCTAGCTTAGCGAGCTAACTACTACTCTTCACTGCAGAACGACACTGCCCAGGCTTGTTGACTGATGTGGCCGTTCCACAGACTTCTCTCACAGTCACACCAGGGATATTTCACCCCTGATAACTATAAGAAGGTCTCGAATCGTCTGTCACGCTCCGTTCTCAACGTTCTTTTTTTCATTCAACTATCGCTCGCTCGTCTCTCCTTGCGTACATGGAACTGCATACACCACCCGCTCTCTCCTTCCGATCACATGACCCATTCTCTCACTGCTCATTCGCTCTCCCTTGACTACAGGTATCGCGGTACATCCCGCTACAAAATAAATCCCAGTGATTAGTCAAATAAAACCCACAGAAAGTACAGTACTTTATGTAAATAAACGCTTTTAAAGGTGAATGGTAAAAAAAAAAGGTAGACTCAGGTAAACAATATACTATATTCAAACTTAACCATTTCTCTTCACAATGCAATATACCAGTACCCATCACAGAACTTCTTTTACCAATCCCAAAATAATAAAACCATTACATTTCAAATAATGATCTTTTCACCAACCCAAAATAATAAACAGGGTTACCGGGCTACATAAACATCGGTAAACATAAAAAAAAAAAGATTCAGAAGATGGGCACAGCTGTTTTAGCATCCTGCTAGCCACTGCACATGCATTACATGAAAAACTGGATGCCCCTCTGCTGCTTCAGTTACCAACGGGACATCAGGAGCTGTAATATACTTTGTTTCACCAAAACGTTGCAAACTCAGTATAAGAAACCGGGCAGCATTCAACCAAGTAACTCTTTTTCTATATGCTGATCCTTGCACCACAGGAAAATGAACACTCTGGATAACTGCTATACACCATTCAGAGGCAGCCGTGCTGCCTGCATTTTGAAGGAGCAATCATGCAGCCATTTTGTGGAGTTAAGGATATGTAAACAAATTATGATACATGTCCCCAGTGACATAAGACATGGAACCAATCAGAGTCTGGAGCATGTTTCAGGACACCACAGTTGACATCACTCATGACATCAATGAATTCACTGAGCCTGTGGTGCATTTCATTTGTAAAACAACAGAAGCAACTGTACCCAAAACTGCAGTTACATTATTCAACACTCAGAAACCACAAATTCCCAGAACCATCCAGGATGTCATAACAAACACACTGCAGCCAGTCTGGAAACACTGACAACTATAAAGCAGCAGCCTACAGTGTAAGAAGGGCAAAAAAGGACTTAATTGCAATGCACAAGCTGAAAGAGCTTGACCGCATTTGACTGGAGTTGTACCTTGTATGATTTCATGTGACAAATAAATAATGGCTGATTGATTGGCTCTAACAGGCGTATGATTAGCTGTAAGATTATTAGTCCAACAACTGTTAAGTGAATGAGAAATGATCCAGAGTTATCTATATAAAACAACCTGGACAAGTGTTTTAATTGCACTTTCAGCCCAGACGACAGTTAATTTCTACTCTTGCGTACATTAGAATTCCAACTAATAATGTACATTATTAAATCTCCTGGTCCGATATGAAAATGCAAATTGTGTGAAGAGAAACTGTTCAACTGGATTGCACCTCCCTGTGCTGGCAACCATTACTGCTCAGGACCAACATTTGATGGATTTCCTCCCACAAGACTCTGAATTATTGCCCTTTAAAATCCCTCATCCTTAGTAATATTGTTTAAAATTCATGGTGCCTTTTACAGCTTGATTACCACGGAGAGCCACGGGCAGTCACACATTGTTCTTCAGCAGCAGACTTGTTAGTTCATGACCAGAAAAAGTGAAATCCCACTATAGCATTGATAAAACAATGAAAGTATGGGTGCTATGTGCCTATCGATCACAACATTACTGTTAGGAATCAATCAGTCATTGCTGTCATGGATGTTCAGTTCAACATCGTGATGAAATTACACTGTACTCAATTTAAAAATGGATTAATGGAGCACTTTGGAAAACCTTTTGAATTCCGTGAAACTCAAAACCAGATAAGAACATGGATACCCGCTTCATCCCCGTGCATCCAGTACAGAGACAGGTGCAGGGTGTGCAAAACTGAAGGAAGGAAGAACCTGCTAGCCTGCATCACTAGAGGAAAAATATACCTTCCAACACCTCCAAATCTGACTTATACCCACGCCGTCCCTTGTTCGGTAGTAAGAGAAGACAGTTTGTCCAGACAGACAAATTGTCTCAGTTCATGCTGCTCTGGTGTTCTTGAGAATATGTGTAATGTCAGAACTTTCCAGGCGACCTGGCCCAGTTCAAAGTCTACATTTAGCAAAGTAGTCCAAATGCCCAGAAGTGTTACCACTCCTCTCAGTGGGTGCACTGGGAGCTGTGTATGAACATGGAAAGGCAACAATATTGGTATTAATCACAGACAGTGTCTGTGTATATGTTGGAAACTTTAACAATCTATCATGATCAAAGCTTCCCAGTTTTGCTTCAGGCATAAAGATCTACATGAATAGAGGCAACAAATAAAACAACACCAATTTTCTACCAGTCTTGTTGATTTCGCTAGAAAACTCTTTTTTGCCACTGAATAAATCTAGTGGCATTTCTGACATTAGCCATCCTGTATAAGACATTCTCTTAACAACACGTTGATATACAGTTGACAGGTCAGCTGGCTTTTAAGAACAGTGACAGAAGTCAGTGTGGCCTGAACAAATGGATATTTCTGTAGTTCTGAAGCACCATCGACTTATCTTATCTGGTGTAAATTAGGAGTAAGATTGTGCAGAACAGGATTTAGATCGCGAGGAGTTGGCTCAGTTCTGCTGTGTAGACAGAGCTCAATTTTGGCAAGACCATTAAGAGAGCTGGAGAACTAAAATTAAGGTAAAGGTTCAAGGTTGCACAATGAAATGCAGCTCTGTGCTACACAAGAAAAATAAATGACAAAACTAGAATTAGTGCCTTGCAGTTGTCTGCCTCTACCAACCAGTCAAGTTGCATTTTACATCCAAGTCAATCCAGACCCACACGTAGCCATGAAAGTTGACAATGCTTCAAATATGGATGTTGCTTCGAAGAAGCTACAAATCCTAAATGTACAGTTGCGTTGAAGATGTGTGTGAAGCACAGAGGTTCTGTGCATCACCACAGTTTCAAGATTGACTGACTGAAAGCCTTTTGCTCTTTGGGGAGCATAGGTCATTCATGAACGTCCTCCAGCTGGTCGAGTGTTGGGCGATCTTCTCTGCTTCCTTCCAGGATGTTCTTGTTTCCTTGAGTTCCACCTTGACAGACCTTTTCTAGCTGTTTCTTGGTCTTCCTGGCTTTCTTTTCCCTCGTGGGTTCCAGGTTTAGACCTGTCTGGTCGTGTCGGAGGACGGTTTTCTCAAGGTGTGCCCGAACCAGCCCCATTTAGTTTCAAGATTAGTATCACCAATTCAGTGTCTGACCAACTGTCTCCACTTCTGTTCCTGAGTCGCAGCGTTGAATGACGTCTAGAAAACATCATAATGTCACAGTGAGGCTGACCTTTGACCTTTTGAATATAAAATGTCATCACTTCATCATTCTATGCTATTAGACATTTATGTGAAATTTTGAAATAATAAGCTTGTGAATATGAATTTTGAGGTATGGCAAAAAATGTGTTTTGTTAAATCACAGTGACCTTTGACCACCAAATTCTAATAAGTTCGTCCTTGAGTCCAAGTGGCCTTTTGTGCCAAATTAACATTTAAGGTGCTCCAGACATATCACATTCATTCTTTCTTGCCAAACTGCTGAAATACCCTTGTGTGCTATATTCCATCCACAAGAATGGGACGAATGGAACAATGGACATATAGATGAACAACATAAAAACATAATGCATCCAGCTTCAGCTTTTGCTTGTGCAGAGGCATTAATGGTAGTGCATACCTGAATTGTATTTTTCTAATTTGCATCAGGAGGAATGTAAACAGAAGTAACAAAACACTGGTGAATTCTGTGGGCAGATTGGCATTACAACATAAAAAAGTAAACACAAGAGAAACCCTGTACCATCAACACAGGCTAAAAAGCAGGGATGGAGACTGATGATGTCCCATTGTCTTGCGGATAAATAATAATAAAAAATGTGTTTGGGATGAACTGAGATCTTTCCCGAGATGCTCACTATCAACATGCTCAGGAATGCAACTACAGTAGCATTGTTTTCTTGACAATGCTACATTGTGAACAACAAATCTGCATCGAAATTGTAGGAGATCCAGTTAACGTTAGCTGTTAGCTGTGGGTAGCCAGTGGCCAGAACCAACTGCTGAAGAAGGATACACTGAGTTATATTATGATGCATTCAAGCTCTCTTCAGTAAAATTGAGTACTGGAGGAAGGTAAATTTTAGGCCTCATGAGGTGTTTTAATATAATCTGTAAAATGTAGTTTATGGAGAAACTTGAATACATACAATTATTTGAGAGTTAAATTTATTGATGTTTTAAATTTAAAGTAGATATTACAGAGAGAATTATGATGTATTATATATGGTGAAAAGACTTTTGAAGCCGAACTTCACAATGGGTGCGTGCCTAGAAGAAAGTCAACTTGATTTATTTTTCTTTCTTTTTTCATCTCCCTGGCATTTCTTGACCCCTGGTGACTGTCATACACAGCAGTGTAAATGAGATCTTTTCTCATAATTTCACAGATCTCAGAGCAGCTGCTTCTCTTGGTCAACCACGTGTTTTGTTCATCAGTGTGCTGTGTTGTGCTGTAGTGTACATTCAAACAACACATTATGTAAAACATGATAGGAAACCAGCAGCTGAACTGGCTCTGCCACATCCCAATAGAACACTCTGGATTTTTTTTTTTACATCCCATTTCAGACAGAGGGCAGGAGAATCATCTGCAGAACAATCATCAAGTAGTTTTATATTATCCCTGTCACACAGACTATTTAAAGTTTTTTTTTAGTTAACAGATCTCACATGCAGGGCTGCAAGAAACTGTCTAACTATTATTGATTCATCCATTAATAATTTATTGATTGCTCTGTAGCCTCACCTTCAGGTTATTTAAACTGACATGTCTGTCTGTGATGTGTTAAATAACTTAAATGATAAATTAAATTATTACTTAATCTCCAGGTTAATATTTGCACTGATCAATACAATCAGTTACTGTAGGTTTTGCTCTTGCAACTGTTTGTTTCAAAGAATGGTGGCCAGTAATCACAAGCTGTGTCTTTGCATTTTATTTTGAAAAAGAAATACATCAAAGCCATGAAGCAGTACAGATACAGTTTCACATAAATGTCAAGTAATCCTCCTGTCACTGTTGACCTTGGCATGAAGTGTTGATCAGCATCCTAGACAGAAAAGCAAACACAATTTAAGTTCAGGAGGATTCATACTTCCCGGCCAGTAGGCGTCGCACTCACACTTGCCCGCTCTCGCTCTGCTCTTCAATTCTACAGGTTGCCACGAAACCACATCAAAATATTGACATATTTTGGGCCCGTAAAAAAATTCTAAAACAATTATTTCTCTACTGTAATTATTTTTTTCAGGAAAAGATAGACGTTAATTCTACACCTTTCTAGACGTTCTGTGGATGTATTATTTTTGAAACAATATTTATTTTGATGAAACAGCTATACATATGACCTTTAAGTTTTTTTATGTTATTGTAAGTTGGGATGTGACAACATGTAGATATAAAAATAACAAAATCCTCCATTAAAATAGACTTTTGTACTTCACGTGAAGTACAAAATGTGCATGCATGCGTAAAACTGCCATAACATCCCCTTCAAATCTAAATCTTTCAATCGGCAATCGAACCCAGAAATGTCACATTTGGTCAGTTGTAAAGCAGAGTGCACGTAGTGTACGGCGTAGTTTTGTGGACTGCCATTTATTAAAATTTGGGTCGAGAGAATGAAGAAATTGTGGTTGCTATTGACGGTAACTTGACTATTATAAATTGGTGGGTTTGCAAAAGGATGTCCTGTTCGCCCAGGTGAGGGTTATAGTGATGGATTGTTCTGACCAGGCAGTGGGTTGCTGTGTCTTAACACTATTTTTTAGTGTCGGCTATGCTCACTTGGATCCTCAACCGAGGACGTACCAAAATAAGTACCAGGTATAGGTTCTGACTACCACTTTGGATAATGGAAAACCAAACAAAAAAGAGCAAGTTGAGTTGAGCCATGCCGTACCATGCAGTGGGAATGTAGCATAATGATGTATCAACACCGAACGTGAAGCAAATTTTTACCTTGCATTTACTTTACGTGAAATTCAGCCACTGCAGTGATTTGTGGAATGGTTTTGGAATATGAATGGAATATTTTGCAAATGACAAATATTTGTCCTTAACAGCTGTGCTAACGGTTGTGCTAACTAACTGGGAAAGGCAGCTAAAGGCTGACTTAGTTTGAAGGAAAGTACAATGGATAGCTGGAATCAAGTGATTTGAACACGGAGGCTCTGGTCTGAACCAGCATGAACCAAGACAGCTACATTCTTTAATCGTATCCATATTTACCTTCCACAATAAAAATTACTCAAGTGCCTTTTGCTTGGATACATCTCAACAAAAAAGCATACCCAAGTCACAAATACATATTTTAGAATTTAAAATGTAGTTCTATGTCTTTGCTCACTAATCTCTGATAATCCTCTCTTTTGTTCTGTCTCTTTACAGTACTGACATTGCCCAGCAGAGCTCTACGAGGTACACAGAGACGGCAAAAATAAGTTTGTCCTCCATTTCTTAATCTTGGTAAAGTCAGGAGAATCTTTACTACATTTCTAGCGAGAGTTAAAAAAAAAATCAACTCAAATTTTACATGTTTGTATCATTCGCGTCGGGTCATTTGCATCATTTGTTCCACCTGGCGTAATCCCTACTCTGTGTTTGGTGTGAAGGCACACCATGAGAGTCTGGCAAAGAGACAGGCAAAGACAAAGAGGTGCTTTCAGCTAAATGCTAATGCAAGCTTGCTAACATGAGCACAGTGCTGATGCAGTTATTTCAAAACTAAAACTGTCAGTCTCATGGTGGCACCAGAGGGAAACTCAGAGGATCACTGAAGACATCAGGGGAAATCATCTGGGAACTAATGATGTCTACTAAAAATGCATTCACTCTATTGAGTAAATGCTGAGCTATTCCAAAGAATAGGTAAAAACAGCCAGGGGTGAGGGAGATTCATCTCCAGCAATATGAACGCCTGTACTAAATTTAATGGCAGTCCATCTGGTAGATGGTGAGATATTTCAGTCTAGACCAAAGTGGCTGACCGACTGAGAGGCTGACATTGTTATCCCTAGAGCCAGAGCATAATGCATAATACATTGTGATTCTGTGACATTATTCAGTACATTTTTTGGACAGTTTTTAGATACAGAGGGGGGTTGTTTCTTTTTTTCCTGGCTAATCCCCAGTATGTCAGTCCATCCAAAATCCCTGTAATCCTAAACGAACCTTTATCTGTGGCCAGGTGACTGCCTGTTATATTTAGTGTTTTACAGTATTATTTCAGGTTAGTTTCTCCCCTTCTGAATTTACCATTCAGGGCTTCTCAAGCTGTTTCCTCAAATCTGAAGCTTCTGCTGCCATCTCCTCTTCCGATCTCCACTTGGTGGGGTTGTCCTCATCCTCTCGATCATGCTTTTGCAACTGCAAAAAAACAACAGTGTACCGGTGCAATGTCAGAACAAAGTCACTCCTGTTTGTTTACCATTTGATATCATGAGCCTGGCCCTGAAAAAATTGTGTGAAATGTCTCCCAGGCTAAAATGGAACACTAAAAAACACAATATCACACCACAACCTCTACCCTGTCACTTGCATTGGGTGTAGTGCAAACCAAGCTCTAAGTGTCTCTTCTCTGCATCTGTGCAAGATTAGTTCAACTAAATATGCAAATGCATTTTGTGATTGGTCAGAGAATTAGGGCATTGATAAAATCATGTCTTAAATGCTTAGAGGCAGATTGTAGACTCAAAGACAAAAAGAACTATTCTGTAAAAAGACGGCCTCATCTTAATGTGAGGATCTAAAAACCCACAAATAAATGCATTTTGCTATACTTGTTATAACAAGACCCTCTGCCATGAAACCAGCTCTACTGATGAATGATTGAGCAAACAGAGACCACTTGTCTTAATGACTCCACCTGAGTTATCAGACATAACTACTGTCCTCTATTGTGAGTAAATTTAAATTTTAGCCCAATATTTTCTTTACGGAAGCTGAAGATAATATGAGGATTCAGCAGTCTGGGTTGGTCAGTGGTTAGTGGTTATCTGCCAGAATCACATTACATACAATCTAGTCACATTTTTTAAAATTTAATCTATATGTTTATTTTTTGTGTCTATATCTTTTTGATGAAAAATCACCATGATTTGGGGACTGGTATTCTGTTGAATGTTGTCCATGCCACTAGGGGACAGTAGTGGAGTGTTTGTAGCTCAGGGAATGCCTTTACATGGTTTCTTACCAATCTGCAAACACTTGTTTCTCAGCATTTCTCATTTTAAACAGGTTAGTTTGGTGTATTGTTCCATGATAATATTAGCTAAGTGTTTTGAAATTGAAGCATAACTTTTATATGCTTATGAAAGTGGTGCTTGTGAGTAAACTCAGTAGTTTAGCCCACAATAGATTAGTTAAAGGGCTAGCATGTAAATGGTATTGAACTAGCACAGTGCATATTGTTCATGTAGGAAACTCCCGCCCCTACTTAAAACATTTAAAGGTTGTGTATGACATTCAGAGCTTAAATACAGCAGGAAACCACTGTTATGTGATGATATGGTGGAGTAATGGTGTCCTGAGCAGAGAATGAAGTCACGCCACCTCTGTGTATGTTGGAATCCAAGCCTCTCTGTGGCTTGCTGTGGTAAGCCGGTCCAGCTGCATGTCTGTGCATGTGTGTATCCGACTGGCTGGCTTACTGCCGCCAATTTCCACTGTGCTCACATGCTGGTTACCGCTGATATTGCAATGATGTTTTTGTGGAAGCATAGCGCCCCACCTACCCCCACGTAGTGACCCTGTTTAACCACGTTAGTTAAGTTGCCATAGTTGCAGTTGTTTACTGCTGTTAATGAATTAGCACTCTTAGCTGCTAGCCACCAGCTCAGTCACTTCTATTGAGAACTGTGCTCAGACAACTCTTACGCTCTGAATATCACAAAGAGCCCCTTAAAGAAACTGTGAGACACTCCTTTAAGATAGTATTTTAATGTGTAATGTTAGAATTTCTAAGCCTGAGAAAACAAAGAAACAGAAAAATGATTCACCATTGCAGTGTTTTTTAAATCCCTCCCCGTGGTCAAAAAGCACAGCAGAGACTTTGTTTTGCCTCCAAGGCCAAAGTTGATGCTCACTTTGGTGCTAACTTCCCTCACTTTAGCCAGCAGCAGCTGGCAAATACGACACAGGAACTCAAATGAGGCTTCAGAAACAGCAGTCTTTTTTTTTTTTTTATGGACAAACTTAAACTTACACTGTTCATTTATTACCACTTGACAACTTCACTGCAAATCTCTTCTCCGCTCAATCACCAACACCTGTCTACTCTGAGCGCAGCCACCGTTACACCATTGACAACACACTCACTATGCACACACTATGTATTGAGACGATCCTTCATGCAGCTACACCACCCTTTCATCAAGTGCATCAAACTGTGTCAACACCCTAAAAATACTGGATTGAAACGGCACGTTTAAAACGGAATTCCAGGAAAATGTACATAAATAAAAAACAGTGGCACAAAACATTACAATATCTTAGAGTCCCCACCTAAATTAAGCTTTCTTGGGAGCTGAATCACAATGCTCCCCCCATATTTTGAACCCTAGTAATCTGTTTTGATTGAACTGTGTTTTATATGCTGTAAGTAACATTACAAGTTAAGCTCTCAGAAAAGGGTCAATAATAGACTATACTTTCCAAGTAAAACTCTTATGCAAAAAATGGTGACAAGAAGTGATAAATCCTTTTAAGCATCCTGTTACCTAAATCCACGCTATCCAACACCTATTTAAAGCATACCCAAAGTAAACAGAAGGCTATTCTGGTTCAGTTTTAAGTATGTGTGCATGCAGGTCTCATTTGCAAGTCATAATCACTGTAAGTGCTTCCATCTTTTGAATTTTAAAGTTTTAACACACTGAAACTTTTTTCTTTTCACCTTTGCCTGGATATTTTCTTGATAAAAGATGCTGCAGATGACTAGTAGTGGGATGTATTAACTGGAAAACACAATGGAGCCACGTCATAAAGCCTCACATTGTCCAAATTCACAGTAGATAATAATATCACAGAAAATAAACATATTCCACATGTTTTCTAAGGTTTTGTCCAGGTACTTTTTAAAGAGAGAGGATAAAACAATGTACTGACTGTGTGATTATGAGTGACAAACGAATCAACACAGACAAAATTGTCTGCTTAGGAGCTTACTGAACTTACTGAAATGTATAAGAAAGACTGTTTTATCCCTTAAGACATTATAGAAGCCATTTGTTTATAATTTCTGTACATTTATTACAGTCTGTGGTGCCTTAAATGTGCTCAAGTCTCCTTTGGGGCTCAAGAGTGTCATTGACTGCAAGACCAATGAGCCACTGGGCCAACTGCTGGCTCTTTAAATGGCTTTAAACCCAGGAGGCTCTCATTATCTGATATTCTATAAAGTTTTCTTAGTGGTAGTGTTTTGCAGATAGTTAAGGCTGACTTTATAATCTTATGTTATTTTTTTTTCTTTTTTAATAACAAACAAACCACACCAGAAGGTAAAGTGGTTCCCCAACCCACGACTGCAGTGACTCATTTGTCCTGGAATATTTTCAGGGCATTAAAAAATGTTATTCATTTTGAAATCTTACATGAGGCTCATTTATTTAAATCATATATATCCGATTGAATTTGCTATACCAATTCTCAAAAAAGGTACACACACACAAAAAAGACACATAAAGCACATATAAGCATATGAAATAATTCTAATTTGAATCATATATTTATTAATTTGTAAACTGTCTTCAATTAAGTTCTAAATTCTACTGTTGTCTTATTTTATCCCCAATTTTCTTATTTTTCTCTCTTTTTTGTCTCTCTCCCAACTGCTTAAAATATTAAATTAAATTAAATATTTACTTTTTTCTTTTTATATTGTTATATTTTGGTTATTGAATGGATTTCATTAACTTTCAATTTTGTTTTTGTTGTACTTTTAACCCTGATGTGCCCCCATACAGTGCCCCAATAAATGATATACTTATTTTGTGAACCATTAAGCAGAGAAACAGCATGGGGCCCAGTTTTAACTGCCAGGGCAACACATGGGGAGATGTCATATGCAGTTATTGTTTAGACAGTGCTGAGCTGCAGGCCGATCCCAGAGGTTTGAAATGAGATGTCTTGTGTGGCAGACTAAAAACATAAAACAAACAGCACAACAACCTCAGTGAAGGACTTCAACTTTATGTCCTTGAAATATATGTCTGCTTTGTGTGTTCTATTTACACAACAAAAATCTCTTTTTGTCTGTCACTGCTTACAAATTCTTTTGTGAAGTTAGAAATACAGTGAGATTGTGAAATTCTTTCTTAATTTCTTTCATATAAAACATCTCATACAGGCTTCTGGCCTGAGTAGTTTGCTGTCTTTGATTCTCAACATGTCTGCAGGCTTAAGCACCAGGGGATCATTACATCAATACCGTTACTCCTGTCAGCACTGTCCTCTTTTGTTGGCTGCATCTCTGCCCTGTGGCACCACTCTCAACAGATGTGACCCTGGGCAGAGAGCTTGTCAGGAAAGGCCTTTAACCAAGCCAAAGAAAAGCCTGTCATGTGACCAGGGAACATGTCTCAGAGGATGGGAAGTAACTAACACTTACTCAAGTGCTCTTCATAAATTAAATCTGAAAGACTGCTACAACAATTCATATCTGATAGATTTAAATATTTGTTTCTTAGTGCATTCTGCTCAGCCCAGATAGCAGAAGAAAATGTTGCCATTGTATGTTTCAGCAAACAATGGACATATTACATTTGTACAATTCAAATGTATAGCATCAAGAGTGACATAGTATTTGAGGTGACTTTGTTGTTACGAAGTGGACTAGATGGTGGATGGCATTACAGCGAGGCAAGATGCCTGCCAAATAGTTGACTACGTTAGTTTGAGACAAACAACAAAACCGGTTCTTTTTTAACTGAGTCATTGCCATGTTTCCAGCGGCTTTTTAGCCACCAAACATGGTTGTTCTTTAGTGACCTGTTGCTGTTTTCCACTGGGGTAGTCTCCCAAAAGTAGTTATTTTTTTCCCGGAGACATCACTTTATTTCCAGCTGGGATAGTGCAACGAAAAGTGGTTGTATTTTACCATGTGGTGTTGCAGCCTGGTCTCACTCTCAACTCAGAGGTACTGTTAGCATTAAGATGAGAGGGCACTGGGCGGAGGCAGTTTCTGATGCTGTGGGCAACTGCTGTAGCATAAAAAGCAAGAAAGTCTGCATGCGTAGGAGGGGAGCGGGTTGGGTCAAACAAACACTGGATTCCAGAAACCAGAGTTATTTGAATAACAACACAGCTTGCTGTGTAGCATGTTACGCTAGTGATGTATGTCACATGATGACATTGTGACCGTACTTTTTTTAAGCCAAACCACCATTTATATATAAGTAAATATGCTGAACCATTGCGATGGATTCAGAGTTTGCAGTGACGCCAATTATGTTCCGCCTCGCTTGTTCACCGCACGGACTGTTTAACCTGGCAACAACTGCAGCCGGCTCAAACGTAATTGGTCAGTATCACGCGGACTACAAACAGCCTACAACCGGAAACCAGGGCTCTTCCGCTCTTCTTCCGGAGGCAAGATCTCTGGGGTTTGCCTACAGACTCTACATTCACTGAATGTAGAGTCTGTATATAGAGACTAGCACGTAACAAGCAGAAGTGTACATTTCCTGTAAAAACAGAAGAGTATTTTGAAAAGACACTGTGCATGGAACAAGTGTAAATTGACATGCCGTCCCTGAAAGTCCAAAACTAAAGCAGGAGGGTACCTAGAGTGTCATAGTTTGACATGTAGACCCACTAACCAAGCACCTGTATTTAATGAGTTGGGATGAGAATGTGTTAATGTCATTAGAAGCAATGTGAGACAATTCAGTAGGCAGAGGAAATTTTTCTTTTTTCTTTTCACAGATTATCTGTCTCATGTAGTGCTGTGTGGATATGGAGGCAGATTCAACAAATATGACAAAAGCATTTTTTTTATGAAAGTTACCAACTGTAGCTTTAAACATTACTACGGTTGATTGAAGAAAAAAAGATCACACATTGCATTATCATTTTGGAATGGGAAATGCTGGCTTAGTGTTAATGGAAGTCATGTTTTTCTATCCACATTGGTATGACTATGAAAATAGAGAGATGGTAATACAAAGGAGAAAGTGGATTTTGTGTCTTGTGGTGCCCCAGTGGCGCCTCTACTAGCAGCTGAGCTGATGTCCAAACATTTGCCTGGGTGTGTGTATGAGTGTGCTGTGTGCCTCCCTGTTGAGCCGTGTTAAACCTCTTTAGTACAGCTCCTCTTCTCAGTTGCAGAGCTGCCAGTGTGGACACAGAAACCCTGCTTGCTCTGACAGCGATGAACATGTCCGTGAATACTAATGTTCTGCGTGTCTTCATCTACTGCTGGCTAAAGCAAACACAGGGGAAATCGGGAGCTGTAATGACACCAATGTGTAACTTAGTTCTTATTATACTGAAGGCCATTGAAGCTTTCGTCCATTTCTCAATACATTTGATATCAAATTTACTATGACAATTGCAAACCAATTGAAAGATAGACAGATAGATAGATCGATAGATAGAGAATTATTCATCCCTGGGGGCAAATTTGCATGTCACAGCAACAGTACAAGAACACCCACACAATATAAAGAAAAGTGTAAAAACAAATGTCAAACACAACTACTAACATAAAGGCAAAAAAGATGTGGCCTTTTAAGCATGTGAATGGACATAACAGTTTATATTGCAGTACGGTTTGCAAAATGAATAAGTTAAAAAGTGAAGACATGTATCGCACCGTGTCAGAAGTTACACAGAATGTAAGTCCAGTTTGTCAGTCCATTATGTGGATGAATTTAGTCAAATTATTTACTGCTGTTCAATTTTTTTTTAATATATCATTTTCTAAATCAATATTTGGTTTAATTTGATTTAAATTAATGTAACTGAATTCAATGAAGTCTAAAAAGCCTATTTTTGTTGTTTATTCAATGGCTGCTGAAATCATTTAAAACTAAATTCTTGTCATCTAACATTCTGGTTGTACTAATTAATTTTTGGTTGATCAGTTCATGACATCAAGAGCTGAATATCAATATTCAAATCACATTATTGCTTTTGGAAAATTTAATCATGAAATAGAGTCCAATTTACCCATTGCAGCACCATCTTGTGTTTTAATAAAAGCAACTGAACCAGCCAATGTTTTTCCAACAAACTAACTTCATTTGATTATTTTGATTTGATACTATATGTTGATTTAATCTTTCTTCGTTTGGCTGGTTTGTTTTGATTTAACAATGAGATGGTGCTACATAGGGTATTTGTACATGTTATTAAACTAATTTTGAAACCATTATTCCTGTTATGCCACTAACAATGGTGTAACATTTGGCTGTGACGCTGCCGGATGGTGTCAGTTTGTAACGTAACCTTTAGCAGAGTTATGGTATGCTGCCGGTTGGCAGAATGGCACCTGTCACAGCAGTGTGATATGTGGATGGGTGGCATCGGTTCAACACATTCCCACTCCGATCTCGTCACATATTGACATTTGGTCACAGACTTTCCATGTCCAGATACAAAATGCAAGGTACCCTGGGTGCGTTGCTTGTTGACATTCTGGGATGCAGTGTCAAGTTATGCCTGTTACTTGCATTGTCTCTTTCAAAATAAACATCCTAAAACGCACTTGGTCAGGTTTATTAAAAAAAAGAACAGGGTTTGGCTTGATAATCTTAGGGGACGCAAACAAGGCTCTCCTGGGGAAAAGTCACTGTATGCTGGAAACATCCACCAACCATCCTACATCGACTTTCGCCATCTTAACTTAACATTATCTCAAGAGCCTCGTGTTCGCCTCCCATGTGAATGTAGAGCCAAACCAGGATATTTTTTCTAAACCTAACCATGTGCTTTTGTTGACATCCCAGCATTGGTAGTTGAACCAGGATGTCAAGAGTAGATGCAGGAGGATACCTAGAGCGTAATATGTAGATGTGAAAGGCCACTGACAAACAGCAATATGTGATAACTTGGGATGAAAACGTGTCGGACAAAGTCTTCAAAAAGAGCAAGTTTAATAACAATAAATTACGGGGTTAATATACTCAAGGTGAACCTGGAGGTCATCAGGTAATCAGCAGGGGGCTGAATGAGCTTTTTGGAGGGAGAGCAAAGGTTGACACATTTGCCACACTTGATTGACTGAAGTATCTGTAGAATTAATATCTGTAGCTGTTAATAATTCATATTAAGTAGATATGATTGTTTCTGACTGACAGACTCATTCTCTCCTTTGACACAAGGCTATAGTTCTGCCAACTTTCAGAAAACGTCTCACAGGTCAACCCAATCAGCAGAATAAATACTGGCATTATACCTCTGGAAACCACAGATATATTACATTTGCACGTTATTATGGAGCAGATATGTTAGGATTTTTCATTTCAACAGCACTGTGGTTAACCTGTGGTTAGATTCTTCAGGAGGCACAATCCCTGCTGGAAATGTCACAGTAAAAACACAACCGCTTTTCATGGAGCTATCCCCAGGTGGAAAAACAGCAACGGGTCAGATAAAAAAAGCACCTACATTTGGTGCCAAACACTGCCAGGTTGCTTAAAGACAACCGTTTTTGTTGTTTGTTGGTCTCAAACAGTGGTCGGTGGTGGTCTGCAGCTGTGCAAGTGTCTCACCCAGCTGCCACACCATCCACCATCCCCTCCACCTCCAGATGATAAAGTCAGCTCATATAGTATGTCATTTTAGAAAAGTGGATATGATATGAATAAAACGTGCAAATATAACATATTCATAGTTTGCGGAAACATATAATGCCAACATGTTGCTCTGGCAACTGGGCTGCACAGATGGCGATGTGACAACCTCAGTACAGGTACAGCGAAGAAGTGACCTACAGAGCCTGATGGAGCAGAAAGCATTTCTGCATCAACAAATTATAGACCTATCTTGTGTAATTTAAATTTTCTTGCAATTGGGATTCATGTCAATCAATTTTAGTGGACAGGAGAGCAGTTGTTCTCAATGTGACTACCATTTCTTGACACTTTTGTAACTAATGCCTATATTCCTTTTTTTATTTCAACTAGTCCATACCCATTGAGTGCACAGTTGCCCACGTACAGTTTCACATGGTGTGTGTTTGGGATGCAGGTCATAGGAAACTGCAGATTAAATAGTCAACTGAACCCATTAAGAAGAGCAATGTATTCAGACAGAGTTTTTGTGAATTTGATAGCATGATTGCTTTATTTAAAGTACAGTAGTACCATTGCCAATAGTGGGATAGTTAGTGGGCTAAAACTGTACATTAGTAGTTGAAGTAGCACGTTGAAAGGCAGATAGTTAAAGTGTTTATATGTTGTATTGACTTAAAAGTGGGGCGTACTGGTAGTTCATATGGGAAACATAGATTGACCACGTCAGTGAGTAGAAAAACATAGGACAGACAGAATGACTGACTGACAGAATGACACACTGACAGTTTCCGTGATTATGTACAGCATACCAGACCATGGCTTAGTCATACCAAAAATTAGAAAAAAAAACAAAACATTCGGCCACAGGGGGAGCCACAGTGATTGGTCACATTTTAGCCATTTTTAAGCATTTTTCTGTTGTTATAGCGCCACCCAGTTGCCAATTAGAGTTAAATTTCTCCAGTCACATTGAGGCATCCTGTTCTACATATATATCAACTTTAGTAAAAGTTGATATGGCGGTTAGGCCTAGATAAGAAATTAGCTTGAGATGTTATACTTCTTATGTGATGAGCCACGCCATGCAGCAAATGGTTGTAAGCCGGAGTCGAACCTGCGACCACTGCAGCGAGGCATCGCCTCTCCACATGGGGCGCCGGCACTATCCACTACGCTACCAACACATTTCACATTTTCACATTTCACATGGATTGACCAAGTCAGTGAGGAGAAAAATGTGGAACAGACATTATGTAATAAGCTTGGTAAAGAAGTCATTATTTTTGCCACGTTGTCTATGTTTAAATAGGTAACTAACCTGACCAAAGACTGATAATAACCACTGTAGCATATACTACTCAACCTAGTGTAACTGCAGTTGAATTCTCTCAGCACTGCAGTTGTCTTATGAATTCCCTTCACATCTTTCCATAACCTCATTACATTTTCATTCGAGGTCAAGAAAAAGTGTTTAGGAAAAGACAGGATGTCACTTTTTTGACTATTCGGCCACAGCCCACAGTCTCCGACAAAAAAACTTTCAACTGCTATGGCTTGAGTATGTGCTCAACACACTCCTCAGTTCTGCCACTACCCCATCACCTTTCCAGTGCTCCCACAGATACCAACCACCACTCTTCCCCAAACAAGAGAGGGAGGTCATTGTTCCCTCAAATTTAGGCCTTCATTCGCTGCTGTCCCATACACCTGTGAGGGCCCTGGGCCACACTCCTCACACCTCTGTCTACCAGAAGGCATCATACTCCAGTTTTCTGCCAAGTCCTAGGGCAAAAAAGCCTGGCTCTGGCCCTTCCTCTCTACAGGAAGGGCCAGAGCCATCTCTATTTTCTGAGGCGACTGAGGTCCTTCAACTTCTGTCGGACTACGCTCAGGATTTTCTATGAGTCTGTGGTGGCCAGTGCTGTCCTCTATGCTGTTGTGTGCTGGGGCAGCAGGCTGAGGGGGGCGGACACCAACAGACTCAACAAACTGATCCGCAAGGCCAGTAACGTTGTGGGAACGGAGTGACTCTCTGATGGTGGTGTCAGAGAGGAGAATGCTGTCTAAGCTATGAACTATCTTGGACCACGTCTCACACCCACTCCACCATATGCTGTTCAGGCACAAGAGTACTTTCAGTGGGAGACTCATAGTTTACCAACAACATCCGATTAGTCTAAACGGTGATTTAGTGACGTGAAAAATGTGAGATATTCATATATATATATGTAGCTAAAGTCTGCTGGTTTTCTACCCGGTATTTGAGTGCGTTGAGTAAGTATTTGTAAACAAGGGACACTAACACCTCAAAGTACACATCAAATAAAATTTCTCCAAACATGTTTTTTGTTATTTTAGGTAGTTATTATCAGGCTAATGTATGTTCAAGTGTTCATTTTCCCCTGTTTGAAGCTAAATGTGGCAAAATGTTGATGTTATTTTCAGCGTGAGCCACTTTACAAACGGCACCCCATACTCCCTCTGAGTGGCCCTGAGACTATTTCACCCACTGTCAACATGTGCAATAATTTAATATAACTTGTGCAATAACCCCATTTCACCCTGGCTGTATATATTCTGTTTGTGTAAATAATCTTGTTCAGGTTACAATATATGCATATATATTTACTTTTTTATTTTTGTTAAAAATCCTGTTTATGTTAACTATATATTTGTAAATACTCTTGCTAAATTTATTATATTTTCATGTATCTTTCCTCTCTTGCAAGGAGCACCTGTAACACATTTAATTTCCCTTTTCTGATTCTGAGAGCCACTTTGGGAGCTCTTTCCCCAAATCAAAGGGGATCAACCAAGCCACTGTCACACTGATCGATCCCACAATCCATGTCAGCCGGTTCTCATTCCCAGGTTGTCAAAGACCAATGCTTTGTCACCCCCTCGTGTGATAGCAACACAAAATGTTACCTTTTGGCGTTAATCTGAAAGAATTTCAGTCTTCTGTGGTGTTTATAGTTTCATTGAAATTATCTGAATGATTGAATTGTGGAGAATCTAACTGAGCTAACAATGTGTAGCATTTCTATACTGATAGAATTTAAGCATTTATATCTGTATGCGTGATATAAACAACAATCTAACGTCAGGTCAAGTGGGTAGCCAACAGCCTGGTTTTATACATCCACAAAACCGCACTGCTTGGCAGCCAGACCTGGTGTCTATTTGTGACACATTTGTTAAATTCCCCAAATCTGACCGTGCCTGTTTGACAATACTAAGCGTGTGCTAGAGTATGTTTCACCCTGGAGACAGTTCTTCATCACATACAGAAGAGATGCCAGCCAAAGGGTGCCATCAGTGTCGATATCACACATCAAGTGGCGTGAGAAAGCATTGATATTTGGTGACCTGGGATGAGAATGTGTTGTCCAGGTTTCCTGGATCAAGTCTGTAAAGAAGAACCAGGAACCACCATGTTCCTGTCATTGTTACTTTGGTTGGAAAATATGGAGCTGGGTTAAAAATTTTACTCAAGTT
Source organism: Epinephelus awoara (assembly GCA_035609425.1). Classification (NCBI taxonomy): domain Eukaryota; kingdom Metazoa; phylum Chordata; class Actinopteri; order Perciformes; family Serranidae; genus Epinephelus; species Epinephelus awoara. The sequence goes on along the minus strand of CM069296.1, from coordinate 8,046,775 downwards.
CTTCAAATCAAACCCCTAGATGTTATTTCTGTACTTCACCTGATAAAAAGTGAGCTAAGCCTAACAATCCAGCACGTAATGTTTCTCCTCTATCCTAGACTCACAAGTCAGTCTTTAGACGCTTTGCTTAACTAAAGACTGATGTCTTTCTCCCTGATTTTGTGTTTAGATGGGCGGACACAATTTCAGAGTTTCAAAAACTCCCTACGTTGCAGAACCAATAGTAAATCTGCAGGGCGGTCCTTCGGTGGCTCGCTGAACTCCTGTGCTCGTAAACATAGTCCGACTGTGTCAAAAGTTTTAAACAAAGTCGCTGTAAGTCCTTCATTTCCACAATCTTGTGGACTGAACACACGTTTGATAAAACAGAGTTAAATCTCTCAGCATCCATTTTCAAGCTCTCTGTGTGTTTGTTTCCTTGCAGATGAGAAAAGGGGGAGCGCACATTTCCGGGAGGCCGTGTCCTTTTCAAAAATGCAAGAGGTGTTGCTTTGTTGCCGGCCGTTGTGTTAAACACACTTTAGAAAGGAGTGTCCCCAGACTATCAGAAGGCGGAGATCTCTGATTGTCTGGTGGTGAGACTACTAATGTGTATTGTATCTTCACAGGGCTGCTACACTTTCCTGTTGTCTTATTTTTATATTAGCGCAGGGTTTGAAGCTCTCCAAATAATTTCGGCAAATCCGTAGCACTTTATGCTGAAGCCACTGAAGCCAGCAACAGCACCATTAAAAGCAACCAGAGTTTTTACGTGCTGGTCAGTGTGGATACTACTTTTTCTTCTGTAGATGTTGGCAGTAGCTGAAGTCTCATCTGTCCACCACTTTATGAGTCTCTTATGCCTTGTTATTTCAGTGCCCCTGTCCAAGTTACTGTCCACTTTACAGTTTTGTTCCAGCACCTATTTGTCTCACACCTCTGTCCTGCCAGGAAAGGTTCTGATGAGCTTGGTTGTTTTCTCCAACTAAGAACACACAGTTCACAGGCACAACACCAGACTTAAATTTCTCCACAAAAAGAATTCAGGCAATTCGGCAAGTTACATAAAGTGCGTGATTAAACTGTGATCAATATTACCTGTCCTAAAGTGCAGGCAGTTGCTCACCAAGGAAGTGTGTCTCTGTGTATTTAAAGCCAAAGATGTGCACTGAGTTCAGGATAACTAATGCCTCACCCAGAACTGTTAAGACTAAGATGGCAGCTGGGAGTGAGCAATCTTTTAATCTTGGGTGGTAATTAACAATGACAATCACGCTCCAGACATATTTCCATGAATCTAATTAGCAAGAAACTTGATAAAGTGTCTCTGGATTTCTGTTTTGAAGTGGGGTGATAACATGTGGCATTCTTGGCTCACCTCAGCTCAGTCTGGAGGGTATTCTACATGGTATGTTTTTGACAGATTCTCCTTTTGTTGGTTTTTCATCCTACAAGTGATTTCCACGTGGAGTTCTTTTGCCCTTGATAATTTTATCACATTTGGTCATTTAAGCAAGTTCTTATCATGGTTTTGCTGAGTTTTAGTATGTTTACTACAACTTACGTGTAAGTAATTTTCCTGCTGACTGTTTCCCAAAGCACTCCATGGTGTTAGGCTTTTTAATTTTATACTCATCTAGTGCATAAACTGGTCAGAATATCTCTGCACGTTTAGAAATCAAATTTAATTTATAACTATTTAAGATCTCAATTAAGAATTTTTTTTAACATCCCAAGTATCAAATGCATGTCAGGGAAGGGCAATATGCTCAACACCATATTTATATACATTTTTTAAATATTGGCTGTGAAATCATATATGAATTTAACAAAATGCTATCAAAATGTTTAATGCAATAAACTCTGTTCCAATTCATTACATGAATACTTTCACACGTCTTACAAAAAACCTGTAACTCTGTAACTATACAGGCATTCCCCTGTTTTCTCTCTTTATACAGTATACATATGAATTCATGTATGTTTTATCATATATAGAATATCTGCATTGTGACAAACAATGAAAGTAAAGCTGTGGACAGTGCAGTTTTTATCCATGCCTGCGTTGAGACGTGATTGAGGCTGGTGAAGTGCAGTGTGGGAGAACAGAGCACAGGGGCCATACTTTTAATGATGTAAACATCAAGGTTCTTTGTTCCACACAACAATACTTAAAAAGAATAACTGCATTTCATACTTCATCATCTGCAGCCCAGCGGGGAGGCTATTTTTTACTGCCACGCAATTACGTGCAAAAGGTTTTATCAAGCTTTGTGTTCATGTTGATGATGTCTTTGTTAACACTGAAGAGACAGACACTGAAATCTAGTGAGTGCTCCTCATTGGATGTTGGACAGCTGTAGCATTAACAAAGCTGAGGTTTTCAGACACAGTCTTTTTTTCAGCTGTATTCCTGTGAATTTACAGACAATTACCACTTATTATATGGAAGGTGTGATTACAAGCAAGGCAGCTGCATCACAGGACAAGGCATAACCTAAAGTGCAACCTGCAAGACCTGTCCACCTCCATCAAGCATACTGCGGTGATTCTAACTCAGATAGTGGTGCTCCAGTTTCTTAACAAAGTGCTTTATAACACAAGTACCATTCACCCATTCAAACACTGATTGCTGAGGTTACCATACAAGGTGCCATGCACAGCCACTGGGAGCAATTTGAGGTTCAGTATCTTGGCCACTCTATGTACTGAGTCATCAACCTAATTCAAGAAAAAATATGTTGGATACATTGAAACTTTACGTTTTAACAATACTGTGGTCACGTGTGGTTAGGTTGAGGCAAAAACATGTCATGATTATAAAGCGGAAAAGATCACATTTTAACATTAAATACCTGCTTTTGGGTGCTCAGTCCTATCTGGAAATGTTGCAACATCCAACACATTCTCACTCTGACCTCGTCACACACAATGTTCGGTCATACTTTCAGTGTCGACATATGATGTGCAAGGTACCCTGGGTATGTTGGCTGTTAATGTTGATGGTTAGTGTTTTCAAAATACACTTCCATTTTCACAAGAAATGTACAGTTTGCATACAGTCTCTTTCAAAATAAACTCACTATGTAGACAACACCACAAATTGAGGTTACTGTCCTACCACAACAAATGCATATGGTTACGTTTAACCAACACATGCACCTGGTTGGGTTAGGCAACAAAAGCATGCAGTTAGATGTAGGAAAAAAATACAGAGTTTGGCTTTACAATCATACAGGAAGCAAACAGCGGCCCCCTGGGTGAAAGTTTGTGGTTGTCACCCCTCCCACCCACCCAACTTGCAGGCCAAAATAGGCCAATATATAAACACTAGGGATGTCCCGATCCAGCTTTTTCACTTCCGATCCGATACTGATATTACAGCCTTGAGTTTTGGCCGATACCGATCCGATCCAAGCATGTATTATACATATTCACTTATTTTGTTGTCAGTCATGTTAGAAAAGGTAACTCTAACAAGAACAACTACTTAATCGGGTTAGTTAGAATGATCCACAACATGAAAAACATGAGAAACTGACCAGTTTAGTGTGAACAGGGTTAAATAAAAAAACTTTAAACTTGAACATTAACATTAAATAAAAAATATAGCTGGTTTGCTTTGGCCCCTTAATAAATAGAAAATAAATCAACACAAGAAATCTTTAAAATGTCTAACACTGAAATTAAAATAGCAGCAAGACTAAAAATAGATTAACGCCACAAGACATTGGGCCTCATTCACAAACAGTGCGTACGCACAAATCTGTGCTTAAACTGTGCGTACGATCGTTTGACGCACAAATCCGGGATTCATCAATATTGTCTTACCCGAATTTGTTCTTACTCTGCGAACAAATTTAGAACTGTCTCAGACCATGCCTACGCACAAATAAGGATGGCCGAACTGACTTAGAAAAGGCAAACACATACCTTTTAAGTACATGCAGAGTCTATAAAACCACATTCATTAAAAAGAGATTTCATTAACATTTTATAAAATCATTAATTTACTAATATATTGACCAACTGTATTAAATAACCATGAAATTGACACACGTTCACCCTCATCATTGTAACAATTAAAATATTAACAACATGAACAGAAAAAACTATCACTGTAATGCCGACTGCCACATCCTTCACGCTGTGGCCCGCTGGCCAGGAGGCACCCACAACTCATTTATTTTGCAAAACAGTACAGTGGGAACACATTTGGAGGCAGGGACTGTGAGAAGTGGATGGGTTGTTGGTGAGCATCTTTTGTTCTGGTCTTTTATTTCAATTGTTTTTAGTTAGTATTTTGGTAAGTCTCTATTTCGTTAATGCTAAAATGTTATATTGTTTTGGTGACCAGGTATATGGCCTTAAAACATGGCTGATGACACCATACGCAAACCCTGAAACCCCTCAAGAGGTGCGCTATAATAACATACATGCCCACACACGCACTGTAAAGCGCACTTTTGGCGTGCTTAAGGGCCGTTGGATGTGTTTGGATCGGATACAGCCAGTGGCAAACTACTTTATACCCCTGAGAAGGTGTGCAAGATCATCCTGGCATGCTGTGTCCTCCACAATCTTACAATGACCCATGGCATTCCTGTAAGACCTGGCGCCATCGCTTCTAACAAACTGTGATATTTACTACTTCTCTCCACAAGTAACCGCTTCCTTCATTCATGAATCGACTCTAGGCAAGCGGTTTCCTTATATGGAGAAATGGGGGCCTGTCAATTTAGAATGATTCTGATTCACACACATACGCAAGCTGGTGAGAACAAAATTGACCGGTGCGCAGGTGTCATGAATCCCACGGTGATTTTGCGTACGCACTTATTTTGTGCGCAAAGTAAGAACATTTCCACGCACATATTAGTGAATGAGGCCCATTGTTGACATTTAACAAACAATGCAGCCTTTCCTTTTCAGTTATTTTTGTAGTGTCAGTGCCAGCCTGCTGCTGTTTCCTGTGTGTCTGCATGCTGACCTGGTGGATTGATCGTAAGTGCTGAAGCAGATCACTGGAATGGACTGCTTGAATCGCGGAGCGCTGGGCTGGCCAGAAAACCTGGATCAGATTCCATGAAAAACTGAATCGGAGTTCTTATTTCGGCATTTTTCCATGCAGTCCGATCCGATGCCAATGCACTTTTTTTGCTAATATGACGGCCGATCCCTAAAACACAGTGGCTTTTTTGGAACTATTGTGGCAAAAAATGCAGTGATGTCTTAGTAAAAATCAATTGCTTTCTTTGGCACTATTCCTGGTGGAAAAACAATGTGTTCACTAAAAAAACAACACATTTGGTGGCCAAAAAGCTGCTGTATGGGTCACTAAAACACAGCTGGTTATGTTGTTTGTTGGTCCAGAACAGTGGTCTGCAGTGGTCAGCAGCCTCTCTCACCCTGGTGACACATCATCCACCATCTCTTCTACCTTCTGATGACAAAGTCAACTTTTATATTATATCACTTATCAAAGCTGATATGATAACGTATGGAAATGTACAAATGTAATGTATTTGCTCATTTTAATTCTATTCATAGCATTAATTTCATTAGGTGGAGTATATGTGATACAAGGGTGCCTTTAAATCAACACCTCATCACTAACAGAAAACAGAACAGAATTATTATTAGCGTAAATGAACAAATATCTATGGAGTATTTAGCTTTATATGAGGATGTATTTTTGCTGTCATAGATAGCATGTGTAATGAATCAAACAAATGACTAACAATATACACCATTTACTTTGATTAATGTGCCAGCCCTCTTTGCTTCCATGCAGACATCATTTTTTAATAATACAATTTGGATTGGAAAAACAGGCAGACTTTAGGATGTTATTTTAATTAACAAAGAATCTTTCCTAAACAAAAACAGAATGTTCAATACTATAAATCTATAAAATCTGAACACTTCCATCTCTGCTTGCATGTGCTTTTTTCCCTTTATTTGCATTGTAGTGTATCACAGCTATGATTTACTGGGCATTCATTGTATAATTTAACATGCCTCAAAACGTTATCATAAATTCTGACAAAGTTTGTGATCAAGATTATATATATCTTGCACAGTGTGACATGGAAGTAACATGGAAGACCACCTTTACTTCACAGCGTGTAGGGCTCTTAAAGCAAGGTTAATTGGGGCAGTGAAGAAAGGGGAATGTATTTTGTCGTTTCAATGCAATGCTGCTAGTTAAAGAAGCTATATAACATAAATCAAGGCTGTGCACCTGAAAACACACTGTTATAGAGTGCTGCAGGGATGAGTCCTACGACCTGGAAATTTGGTAGAATTTAAGCACTTGCAGTTTCCATGTCTCAAAGTTAATGGTTTTTTTGAATGGGTTTTTGGTTAAATGCCTGAAAGTAAGTCTGTGGTTAACACAAGCTTAAGAAACTTTCACTTTTTTTCTACGGCACAAATTACATCAGTAAATACTCACAGATTTTGCGATTTTTACATGCCTTAAAAAAGCCAATTGCTAACAAATGGCTAAATAAGACTACAGATCATCATCACGCTGAACACGGCTTTACAGCCTTGTTTTGGTGCCATGTTGAAATCAGGTCACTTCAATATATGGGGAAAATTCCATTGGCTTTTTGTTGAGGGAACCCGGGCAATGCAATAACTTCTGGGTTACAAAGAAAAAAAACAAAGAAAACCAAAAATCATCCCTGCAGTGCTCTATGTGTGTGCTTTTATCAGGACAGCTTCACTCACTTTATTTTTGTTTTTGTATTATTTTATTGTCATATGAGTTTGATATTAACCATCGATGAAAAAGTCCTATCTATATCTATCTAGTCCTATCCTATTAAGGACATTCCAGCTGTTTTAACATGGTCTTCATCAGAAAGAACTTTGATGCTGAACGTTTTATGTAGGACGTTTTGTCTGACTTTTTCCTATTGGTGTTACCTGTGATGGATGCCAAGTTTATCTGGCTTAGATTCAACTTTTCTGTCAAAAGAAATTCAATTTCTGTTGAGCAACACTCTGCAAATGTGTCGAGCACTGTACCATGAATTAGGAATCTTGCTAAAGGCTCTATGGGATTATACTTACATAAAGTGGTGCTTTGAGCTAAATGTGAATGCCAGCATGCTTACATGCTCACAATGACAATGCACATACACATGGATGCAAACAGGTTTTGTCTTAGAACATCAACTTGAGGAAAAAAAAATGCAAACATTTGCAAAACATACAAAGGGCAGCTGTGGCTGATGGGAAATTATTGGACAAATTGAAATTCAGACAAGACACAGCTGTTACAATATAGCTTGAGGGAAACATGAATGTCTGTCCCCAATTTTATAGCATTCCATCCAATAAGATTTTGAGACATTTGATAAAAACTACTCCTGATGGTGCAAAAGGAAAAGTCAGGGGATCACCAAAGTCTTTCAGATAGATTGTCTGGGGACCATCATTATTGTATCTATGCCACTTTTAAATGTAATCCATCTTATTGTTGAGATATTTCAGTCAGGTGGATAACCCGATATTGCTATCCTGCACAGCCACGCAGCAAAAATATTTGTGGGAGCGAAGAACAGTGTGCATATTCTACTTAGTACTATGCCTAACTTATACACTGTATCACTGTGACATCATGCTAACAACAATCAATTCCGAATAGAAAACTCTACTTCTATTTTTTTCTCTATTTTTGTTGTCATTTACAGCCATAACTGTAACGTTTAAAGCTATATAGTTAAACACTGTGGTCCAACCTGCTGGATGTAGCTGCTGTGCTTATTTTGTGTACTTTATTGCATTGCTGTCATCTTTGATAAACCAAATCTACTGTCACAGACACTAATCAGTGTACTGCTGTGGACAGGGCTGCAGCAAAATATATTTCAGTCAGGACCACTTTAGTCAAAGGAAACTTTATTTCCACTGGCAGTATTACATTTGGTGGTATGGCTCTGTTCTGGGGCCCCTCTGCCTTTCCTCGGCCTACGCAGAAAACCCAAGGCGGAGAGGACACGCCTCTCTGCCCTTCCACATGCAAAGGAGGAAAGCCAAAGGCAGAGAGAGCAAACCTCCCTGCCCTTCCATGTGCATACATAGAAAGCCTAAGGCAGGGACAGCAGCAGCAAAGAACCCCATGAACAGAACAGAGCAGCATCAATGACAAAGAGAAATTATATTGATAAGTCACACACAACATGAAAACTGGCATGAAGACAGGTTGCAAAGTCACTTGCACAGGAAGTAGCAACAGAAGGCAGGCCAAAGCAATTTAAATAGGGCGCCCTGGATGAGATTCACCAATTGGTTGCATAGAATTGAATCACATGATCCATTAGCTGACTCCCTTCCATCAATCAGCTGATCCATCAGTTGACTTGGCTGCTTGAGATCAGCTGATCTAGCTGGGATGTGAGCTGAACCTGACATTGTGTCCTGTCTGAACGAACGCTATGCTCAATTTAAGCCACCTAAAAAAATAAATATTAAATGAAGTAAATAAATAAATAAATAAAAATATATAAAATAAATAAATAATAAATAAATAAAAAATCAACATCAGTGTAACCATATGCTTTATTTGAATATTGGCTCCGCTTTACCACACGCACTAACCAATCAAGCCTGTGGTAGACCAGCAACTCAGTTTTCTGTGAAATAAGTTTTTGAGTGTGGTGTGGTACACTTAAACAAATACTGATTTTTTGAAGCCTTTTTAGGTGCATAAAAACTAACTAAATAAGGCAGCATCTGCTCAGCACCATTTGATTTTATAAACGTGACGTGAGTTATTGTATATTGTATATAAACATTGTTATTCAATCTATAACCAAACACAGATAAGAAGTTCTAAAAGTGCTATGAAATCATAACAATGGAATCATTAACAGCTCATATGTCAGCAGATCCATCTCCATGACAACTGAGCAATCCCCGCTGATGAAGACTGTGATACAGTTAAAAGCTCAAGTAAAAGCTACTTAAACTGTTTAGATATTGTTGGATTTTATTGTATGTGATTGCAGTTCTTGTTTGATTTTCACTGCTGTAATTGCAAGTGGCATTTTGAAAAGGCCACCCTCTGGTATTCTATTTCTATTTTCTAAGTGCCTTCTAATGCAAGCAGGATTTTAGTAGGGCTGGCTGAAACTGTACATGCACACTGAACTACAAAACACAGTAGAAGGCCTTAAAAGCACTGGATTCTAGACACATAAGGTGCAACTGAGTGCACAGCTCTTGCAGAATACATTCCTTAAAGTGGAGGAGGAAATATCAGACAGGAGAGAAAGAAATTGCACTTGATTAACCTCTGGTAACCCCATTTTCTCCTGTGGTGACTGGGTGTTGGACGGCACACAGGCCGCAACCCTATACGTCAGACAGGACACGCTTTCATTAAACAGTAACCCCACAGGGTGACCAAGAGGTCGTCCTGACCTCAGCACCATCCACATCCACTGAGGAGATAACAAGCCATCCATAGATCCTGTAGCCAACAGTCAATATACTCATAGACACAAATGGTGAGAGCCTATAGGAGAAAGGGCCTGCATGCAGGGATCCTGAATGAGACCAGACTGGGTTAAGACCCCAGCCTGTCCATCAAACTACACGTGAGTAATTTGATGGTCCTAATCTGCTATATTCCACTGTTTTAGTCACAGGTATATCACCATGGTGCTGTGGCATTTTGTGGCAAGAACACATTACAGCTGTTGGTGGAAACCTTGCATTTTAAAGTAAGACACTGTTTTGGCTGTGTGACAATACACTGTGATTCACACACATTGATGAAAGAAGGGACATTAAGGGAGCTATATGTAAGAAATCTAAAGCAAATAGTCGTAAAATCATCCTAATATATCACAGAGACGAAGGAATAATGTTCATATAACATACTGATCTCAGTGACAACAATAGTACAGCCAGAATATTCGCATTTAAAAAAACAAATTACGGTCCGCAAATCATGTTTATGTTTTGAATTTGTGTTTTGGCCTGTTGCGCCACCCACCGCCTTCTACCAGTCACGCAGTCAGTTGAGTCTCAGCATCAGTTACAGTTACAACTGAGCTACAGCAGCATGTCAAGCAGCATTAGCAGTGTCCCGGTACATAGCACTAGCAGCCAGCTCCTCCTCAGGATACGACTCGCGGCAGTATTTTGAATTTGAGTGCAGTAACTGTTTTGGCCACATTCTTACATACAACGCCTTTAAAGTAAAGCAAATCATTGTACAATGTATGAAACATTATTTTGCCCTCTCCGATCATAACAAGACAGCAATGCTGGCTGCAATTCATTTTTATATGTATACATTCATCCCAGCTGCCAGACAAAATGTTGGCATTGTACACTTTTGCAAGCCACAGATATGGTATCATGTAGCAGATTCATTGAAACTTTACATTTTAACAGTGCTGTGGTTAACGTGTGGTTAGGTTAAGGCACAAAAACTGCTTGGTTATGGTTATGAAAAGGTTTTGGCTTACAAGGCCCAATCCCAATTCCTATCTTAACCCTCAATCTTAATTTTCAAGCTCAATCTCACTAGCCCTCAAAACCAAGTGTTAAGGGCTATCTTGTGACTTTAAAATGGGACACCCCTCAAAGGCAAATACGTCTTAAGACTGCCGGGGGCAGCAATATGCCAAAACTCCGTCCAGTCTGTCAATTCAAAGAAGAAGAAATATATGTCAACAGTAGTTGTCGATAAAAAGATGTGATGAGTTTTTTTTCCCCCCAACACTTTATTTCAATTCTTGTACAAAACAAGCAGTGACAGACACAAACAGAACAATGTGCCAGGGTTAAGAGAAAAGAAAAACAAATAAAATAAACAAATAAATAAATAAAATAGTTCAGCAGCTCAGACAATTAAATTGTTGACATATTTTCAGAGTCTTTATAGCTTTGGAGTTTGTGGAGTGCTGAATGGTTTCTAAGTATTAAGTACTAAGTAAGATGTATTTCATTCAAAAAAAATTTGAACAAGGGTTTTCTGTTACAAAATTTACTCTTATATAGAATTTCGCTAAGATAATAAATAGATTAATGATATAGAATTATTTTTGTTTTGAAATGCTGACATCATAAAATCCAAACAGCACATCTTTGTACAGTAGTGAAAATAAAACATAAATGTTACAATGAATATACTCGACAAAATCTTTCCAAAAAGTGACCGTATAGGGGCAGCAAAACAAATGTACAGTTACCAAACAATAATCTGCTGCCGTCTGCAGCTGTGCTGATTTCATATTGAAACAGTATGCTTGATCACTAGGGTAACAGTTGCCGTTGTGACTGAGAATTATGTTATGAATATGAACAGTTCACAAGTTACAAATTACTCACTCCCATAGTTTTTTTGGAGCCTGCTTGCTTTTTGTAAACTTGTCTTCATTGGTGGCCCTGAAATGAATCAGGGCTTGTGTTTTGTCTGGTGGCCCTGAAATGGAACAGAGATAACAACATTACTTTGTTTTTTGTTTTTTTGGCTACCTGTCAGATATTCATTAAGTTATTAGTTTAGTTTCATGCAGTGTTGCAAGTATTATCACAATGAATACTGTAGTCAACATCCAGAAGAACTGGTGAGGCTGTTTACACGGTCACACAAGTGTTATCTGGTGACTTTCATCCACGTTAACATTTCACTCTTTGGGTTATAAGTTGATATTCAACCAAATAACCTGTACCACAACAACCAACGTAACTTATTCAGCAGAAAGTCACCAGATAATACGATCACTAACGTTAACCTGCAGCTTTAACGTTACCAGCTGCAGACTCTACGGCTACAGGAGATGACACTGTCCAGTCATCTTACAAAAATGTTGATGAAAAAATTTCACGTATATTAAAACAACTTAACAACTACATTATCACTGAGAAAAATGACTTTTTGTAACTGAATGACAGCATACTTGGTTATCAGAGAACCGGGGTTACGCGCCGGCTTCATTAGCTAGCCAAAAGAATATGTGTGTTACGCTACAAAGAGGTCTATAGTCCATAAAATGACGTTAAACTAAGATAATGCAATGGTTATCATAATTATAAAACAACTATTAACAAGGAAAATACTCACATTGATAACTCCACTTCCTTACGCTTGTCGCCGCCATCTTGCATTGACTGAATCGTCTGTACTCGGCCGGGTTAGGCTGGGCTTGGCGGATGATACGCAAAGGATTCTGGGTTAGCACTCACTACCAAGGGTGGTCCTGAAAAACCTTTAAAGTGACGGCCATACAGTCCTTATTCTTGACCCTCAACTCAACACTCTGAGAATCGGGACAGCACTAGCACTTCGCGGGAGCGCAGATTTTTGAGACTGAGGGTTAAGATTGAGGGGTAAAATAGGAATTGGGATTGGGCCCAATACTCAGTTCTGGTGGCACAATCCCTGCTCAAAAGACAGAAGTCATCGAATACTGGTGCTTGGGGAGAAAAAGCTATCCTTTCACGTTGGCATGATACGTGGCTGGTCGGCAACATTGTGTAACAGCGCCCAATGGCATGACGGGGGAAATGTGGCTGGACAACAAAGTAAGTTAAGGGGATGCGAGTCCGAGTAGGGCAGGGTGGAGGTGTGGTGGATGGGTCCAACAACCATTGACTGTTGACTGGGAGGTGATTATACTTATAATGTTTGTCATTGAGAACAAAAGGAGATGGTACAGCTCACGTATTACTCCTAATAAAGACCCAACATAATGTAATGCTGCAGCTTGCCTTCCTTGATTTCTTGTCCACAGCTTGATTGACATGAAAATGGCATGTCCAATTTTTCCCTCAAAATTGTGTTATTTGTGCTGAAAAAATGTAAGATTGATATAATCCATGTTTTTCAGACATGGGCTGCTTTTTGGAGATGATGCATATTTCATAAATTTAGAAAGGAAATGTCTCAGAGAATTTTTCCCTTCACTCAAATCACAGCACAAGCTGTGCTTAAAGTTATTATTTATTCGGCTGGTTCTATGAGCGCATTGTCAGTTTCAAATTGAGTACATGCTGTATTTTCATATTGAGTTCAGTTTATTGGTGGGAATTTCAGCCAATCATTCATTTTATTATTAATATCAGATTATTTGAATCTTGAGTAAAAGTATAGTGGTTCTAGTACGCAAATTAAGCATCAAAATGTAATGTGATTTTCACCCTTCTGCCAACAATGGTTGATATTTGACTTTGTAAATAGATGTTGTATTTCACATTAGGGATTTAAACTCGGCAGTGGTCCTTGCATCGGTAAATATTCTACTTTAACTCGCATTTGAAGCAAACCACTGCAGTCATGATGAAAGAAAGCAAACAGAAGTTTTCAAACTATTTTCCCTTGGCTCAGTTAATAAATACCATCAGACAAAATCTCTGAGTTCTTTGATTAAATCAAGTCTGTCTCTTGATTCCACTTTTTGATTAATCGAACTAGAAAACCACTAATTCACAGCTGACATCCTGCCCTGAAAGTGAAAACAGCCACAGCCAACACATCTGAACATAACTTTTAACGACCATCACTTTCATAATGTAAAACACATCTCAGCTCTTGTTTACCCTCGACACTAATTTGGACAAGTTGACATTCCACTGATGTGCAAGGTGAAGTTCTGTTTACAGGAAAGCTTGATTTTATTAAATGACATATTTACAAGTTCAGTGCTATTTTACATAATGCTGTCAGCACTGAGCTAGCACATTAAACTACAAGTGTTCACACAGAGTAACCCATGCTATAGAGCTGTGCTTGGTGCTGCTACCTAACATGATGATATAATATAGGAATCAGTGGACACAGCTGAGCAAATACAGCTGTGAGTTTTGAAGTCTGCAACATGAAGAAAACATGGACAGATACACATTTGCACCACATTTGACATCAGTAAACATATTAAAAGGAGTAAAACCTGACCACAAAACTTGTATACTTCTAAAACCCCAAATTAATATGACCAGTGCTCTCAAAATATTCTACAGATGTCAGTCCCCAGAGGTAGAACAGAACTAGGCAAAAATCTTTAAAATATCACTTGGTTGCTGTGATTGTTCCTAAATTTTTACGAAAATCGTTTTAGAAAATTGTACTTTTTTGGCCTTGATCTCGTCTTGCATGTTACCTGGATGTTTGTTTGTATCAACCTGATCCCACAGAAATGATCAGGACCTCTACATGTGTTCACCATGGCAAATGATCCTAATTGACTTTCCACTGGCACTGTTTCCGTCTTGCCAGGATGTCATTTTAACATGTTACATGTCACCAACACATAGTCTGGTGTTAAGAGGTAGTGGTCATTTCACATATTGCTGTGAGACCAGACTGGTTTTTATTGTTTGTTTTTATTGTTGTAACAATATTGATGATGAAGACTGTGCCAACTAACTGGGGAAGGCAGGTAATGCTAATGTTAGTGTTAACTTGATTTGTAGTAGAGTAGTGCCAATAGCTAGTATTTATTGGTGTGATCATGTTAAACATAAAGGCTCTGTGCTCTGAACCAATGTGAGTCAAGATGACACTACTTTATATTGTCCATGGCAGCATATAACTGCTTCACTATTTCCATTGCTTACCTTCCACAAAACTTAAATTTTTCACTTTTGCTAAGAAGCAACTCAACAAAACAGCTTACACAAGTTGCAAATACATATTCTCAGAATTTACCATGTACTCCAGTGGCTTTGCTCACTTTTCTCCAAGCCCTCTCCTTTTGGCTTGGTCTCAAACGGTGCTACTGTTGAGTTGTAGAACTCTGGGTACCAACAGACGATGACCATATGTTTTTACTCCATTTGTGATTCTCGGTAACACAAGAGAATCTCAATCACATGTCAACGCAGAGAGGCTTTTGCAACAAGGCATCGTGAATTTCTCATGCAAGTTCAAAAATTTCAACTCATCAACTCAAACACGTGAATAACACAAGTTTGCATTGGCTTTGTGTGCAACTGCACTGTGCTAAAAATGTGTTTCTCGTTCGGTATGAACACTATTAGAACCTTACCAGTTGTAGGGTGTGATGATCCCTGTGTCATCTAGGGGTGTCTCTGCTGTTA
Source organism: Epinephelus awoara (assembly GCA_035609425.1). Lineage (NCBI taxonomy): Eukaryota > Metazoa > Chordata > Actinopteri > Perciformes > Serranidae > Epinephelus > Epinephelus awoara. The sequence goes on along the minus strand of CM069296.1, from coordinate 8,031,727 downwards.
GTCTGTCAGGCCTGTCTCTCCTAGGCTGACTTGATTGTAACTCAGTGCACCTGGGCCTGGTGCACTGAAAGTAAAAAAAGCTGTGCTCATTCATTAACCCAGTCTCTGCTTCTCCCTACAGGCAACCACTCTGGTCTGGTTTGGTGATGTTTTAGCTTCTTTGCTTTCATGCACTCTCCAACACCTACACATACACACTCTCACACACTCATCATTTAATACGTACACATAGTACTGATATCACTGACATTCACACTCCATATGTTGCTATTATTTAGTTATTTGTTATATTTGTTAATTTGGTCTAATTTGGTTTGATTTGTTTCTAATAACATACCCTTTGTTAACTGTTAATCATGGTGTGTCTCCCTTTTGTTATGGCCACTTGAGCCGGGTCGTAACATAGGGCTACACAACAGCTTGTTAATAATCATAATTAAAAAGGATTTATCTCCTTGGGAATGCGAATGGCATTCAGCTAATTAGAACATATGCATTATAATGTATGCAAGTGGAAATTTTGGCAGTTGGGTGGTGCCTAGGAAGGTCAGGGGTCCTTAAATATCAATATTGCTCATCCATTCGGAAACATTAATATCAATAGCCGATACCCAGAATTATCTCTTGTTTGAGTGACTGCACCTACTGGGATCTTCACCCTGAGGAGGTGTTGAATTGGTGACTGGAGAAAATGTATCAGTACTGTTCAAAAATATTACAGGCTCACAGGCTCTACATCAGTGTAAAGCAGAGAGTGGGGTATAAATAGACCAAGAAAGTACAAAGAGTGAGAGAAACTCATTTGATTGTGTACACTTTTTTTAAATGTGTATAAAATATACATGTATATGTATGCCTAAATATTTATTTCTCATGCATTATATACATGTGCATGAACTGTAACATATATGTACATTTTTGTTGCACTGTGTTGTAGTATATGAGAAGATGATTTTGGACTTTGTAGACCTTTTTCTTTGGATTTTGCTGTTGACATTCTCAAAGTATGGCATCCAGTTCTGCCATATGTTTCTCCTAGAATCCATCTTCCTCTAACTTTGTCTGTTATCATCTGATCACTTTCTACTTAATGCAGAATCTATATTAAGCAGCACACTGTTCTCCTGCCTGCATTGATGTGATGAACGCTTCTCAGAATAATCTGTGGCAGCAACTCTCATTACTTTGACGTCGCAGTGAGCTTTGTAACTTTGTAGATACATTTTGTGAAGGTGAAAAATGCTGCCAATTAATGATTAAATTGTCATCTCCCCTAACATAAACCGACTGACTGTCTGAATGAGTTACAGAGGGACACAGCACACATGCAGACTGGGAACATTTTAAAAGTTGACAGGTGTTTTCATGGCTCTCAAAGACAGACAATAAAAATAACTTCTTACATTAGCTTCCTTTAAAGTAGTAGTAAATTGACCAGAGGAAGATAATGTAAAGGCTAGGCCTAGATTTTTAGATTATTTTCCAGAGAACTGAACAAAGTTATGGTCTTTATAGTAAGAAATTACTTAAAAATTTTGAAATTTCTAAGCATTAGTTTTATGGCATTTAACCTTGATTTGGCAGTGAATCATGGAAAGAGAGATAGAAAATGCAACAAAGGTCCCCTGGCTGGAAGTTTAAAGCGTGGTTTATACTTAAGCCTTGAATTGACTCTGCATAGCCTTCACTGTAGCCTAATTGCACCTCCCCAGAAATGCAACATGTTGCAGCGAAGCAGACTTCCTGTTCATTTTTGTAAACTGAAAACCATTTCCCTCAGTGGAAACTATGGTAATCGAGGGTCAACTCAGTGTTAGAATTTTTAAATTTAAAACATTTTTTTTTTCTCTTCACCAATAAACTGGTTGAGGAGACTGAATGTAGGTGTGAGTGTCAGACACAACCCAGCCAACATTTGTATGTGAGGCCCCCGTGAGTAGTAAATGGGCTGAAAAATGGGCACTATATGGGACTGTCCACGGGTTCCATACTAGCCCTGTGACATTTGTCCACATGAAATTACCCAGATGATCAGCACTGCTTCCACATCATTTGGCCCATAGATCAGGTTTACTAGAGACTTACAGCCGCTGATCACATCTATGCACACCCGAGTGCGTCTGAGCGGCCAACTTAGGCCGGCAAAGCAGCTGGTTTCTGCTTTAGCGCTCAGCTACCTTAAATAGTGATAAAAATAACTTAATCTTTTAGACTTTCTAAATGTTATTGGAAAAAAACGGATCGAACCTTGACATTGGAACAATCATTCTGAAGGGGTTGTGACACTCAAAAAACTGTATCCACTGATTTACAGATGTCTCTTACACAATGTAAGTCTATGGGGAAAGAGTCCTTCTGGGCCAGACCCTGGAAATGATAGGACAACTGTTTGGCCACTACAACAATTGGCCTTGAACTTTCTGGGGGCCTGGTGGACCATAATTTCCTGGTGGCAATTGTAGTGAAGCCCCTGCTGTACATTTAGTGATGTCGCCAGACTTGTTGTTTTATTATCTTGGTTGATAAGCCTATATGAATACAATTGATCGCTACCCCTGCGCTGTCGAAGCTTTGAGTATTCACGGCAGGGGCGATTGCTCTGAGACAACAAGGGAGACTGAACTTCCCCTAAAATTTCATAGAAGAAATGGTCAAATATGCACTATTGAATTTACATAAAAATAAGAATCTACATTGCATTAAACGTGGATGGGATGCGTTTAACATCATAACAATGATGTACAAACGTTAGCTGTTTATCACCAGTTTTCAAACACAACCTCCCTTTCATACATTCTCGTGTCAGCACGGTGGACGCGGAGCCTCCAGGCATTCCTATGAGACAGCGCTGAGCAGGTCTTTTTTTATGCAGCAAAGCGAGACAGTCATTGGATAAATGAGACAAAATCATGACTTCCAGGGAGGCTCAGCTTCACTGGGACCTAATGGAGCGGTAGATGAGAGAGAACGCTCGGTGTATGCATGATGATTGGAGGAATTGTCTAAAAGGCTGAACCCCTTTGTGATTGACAGCGCTTTTGAAATACACACCGGCATTGTGGCATTTTGAGCTCAGTCCCCACAGAGCTCATTTTCACCATTTAAGACTCGGCTCAGGTGTTTAAACGCATCCGAAAATTTTTGAGGTGTGTTTTGCTGTGGTTCTATGGCATGAGTGTGGTTGAAAAACAGCTTCAGTTAAATGTTCCTTTTATACATTACTGCCTCGCTACAATATGACACATGTTATGATGTAAACTTAAAGTGAGCTTCCCCTGTTTGAAAGACCAGTAGCCGCCACTGATTAACGAGTAGTTATCACTTACGCTTCAAAATTCGGGACAGCCCACGTGAAAATAAAGCTCTTACTTTTATTTCACAAATAAAGAAATTGTGAAGACAACAGTGTCTGTTGTCTGTTATATAAGTAGAGAAAAATTGTCCTAGCTGCTTTGCAACAGAAAATGTCACAGGCTTATGCTAATAACATTAACATGCTGTATTTGTAGGGAAAGTGATCCGTCTAGTATAAGAAGTGTTTTGTTTATGAGTTATAATGAAGCAACTACTTTTTTTGAATACTGTCATTGTTAAGCCTAGTTTTGTGTGTGTTTTTTAGGTGTGTTGATTAAATAAATCAGCCTTTACTGCACTTCATAGAAACTTAAGACTAAATCCCACTGCCAACTAATGTTTGGTGGTGTAACTGCAGAGCGACAAACTAACGTATAAGTATAAATGCTCACTATGGCATTGGCCACTTGCATAGGGTCCTTTGTAGGCTACAGACATTATGTATAACTATAAATTAGCCTTAATTGTGGATGTGGGTATGGTTTGTGCCTTAACCATTGGGGCTACAAGGTACCCCATGAACTTCCCTCTTTTTGTTTCTGGGACTGTGTTTCCCTACAGCAAAGTTGCATTGGAGGGATGGTGACACAAACAGGACATTTTGACATGAAACATCACGAGGAAATACCCACTTGATCTGGCTAACTCTGACTATAAATTGCCTTAAATTGGCATCAGACGAATTTTACAATGTATTTTTGCATTTAACATTTTGCCTGTATTGACTGTGGATTTTAATGAATATAATGCCAATCTTAAAACATGGCAATGAAAGATTTGGAATCTCTTACTGTATTTTCTTACTAAATTAACTTCAAAGTTTGAAATGCTCTAGACCAGGGGTGTCCAAACATTTTTGGATGGGGGCCAACTGATTCTTGCATCAAATGGGTTTACAAATAAAAGTGAGACAAAACAACCATTTGTATCTTTTAATGAACTATTACAACATGATGCCTGTCTACAAACTGTATTATAGTCCTATCAGTGTGAGGAGAAGGGTAAGTGATCTTGCTCGATTAACCATTATTGTGTTAAAGCGACACTTACCTATCTGGAAATGTTATGCTTTTCTTTGTTTAGGTTAAAATGTTATTAATAAGGTGATGGTACACTAAAATGTAAGTGAATTCCACCAGAGATAAAAACTCATAATTATATACCATTCTCATATGGTTCTAAAAAAACTCCGACCAATCATTGCATTTGAATGGAAGTGGAGTTGCAGGAGGCGGGGGATGGGACTTTGGAGGGTGGCAGGAGTTGTGTATGTTCAAATTTTTTCTAAGTGCTGTGTGAAATGCAAGAAAGGTAAGAGTTACTTTAAGGGCCACATATGGTAAGTTAAGCTGAGGGCCGATTAAAATTGGTCTGCGGGCCACAATTGGCCCCCAGGCCAGGCTTTGGACATTCCTGTTCTAGACTTTACTTTTGTTTTATGGACTTAAACAATTTTTTATTATTATCAATCAATTTATACGATACGATATACTTTATTGTCCCCATGGGGAAATTTGTTTTGGACTCGTATGCTGCGCACAACATGCCTGTGATAAAACAAACAACATAATGAATTGCACATAGTCAACATGGCACATTGCACATACCCTGCCCTATGGGCTTTTGTAGATTTTTTCTGTATCATACATGAAAGCAGTCTGTGGTGGACGCTAATGAGTGGATAGTGACAGTCAGTTATGGAGAAAAGGTTGACAATAGGTGCAGGTAAGGCTGTGGAAAAATAACATCCAGCACTGGTGGCCCCCAGGGATATGTATTCTTCCCACTGCTTTTCTCCCTTGTCACCTGCTTTTATGAAAATAATAGCTAACTAGTGTTTAGCTTTGTTTTTGCTCTATATTTCTATTTCTATGTACTAAGAGCAACAAAACACATGTGTCTTTTTTTTGTGTGTACACATGACCAGAAAAGCTGATTCTGATTCTGATAAGGTGCATCCCAAAATTCATATCCTGACCCACAGGTAATTACTGAGTATGACATCTTTAGTTATGTATTTATTTTAATCCTTCCATCGTCTGTGAGGGAGGCAGAGCAGGGATGCTAGTGGAGGGGACAGATACACCACAGCAGTTACTGCTGTGTAATTGACACAGCAGTATGTGTTCCCAGCTGTATTTAAGAAAGCTGACAGTATTCCTGGGATGTTCTTAACTCCTCACCCACCTAGCTCGGCCAGAACAGAGTCCCCTCTGATTGAAACACCAGCTGTCAATGCTGAATAGTAAACTGATTTCAAGGTGAGGTTGTGTCCACACTAACTCAAAGACATTTGAAAAATAAAACTGTTTCCCCTCTATTTTAGCCTTCCATCTACTGTGTGGCAGTGTCTTCCTCTATCAAAACCCCCCAGAATGAATGAATTTTAAAATGTCAGTTTCACTGTGTCATTCTGACTTTTGGAAGACTGAGGAACATCAGGAGGCCAACTTTCTGTCCCCTCCAATTCATTAATTTTGTCAGTTTAGTTCATGAGTCAGTCCAGGTGTTGTCACAGACATGCACCATCTTTCTGTACCTGTTGTCTGACACCTGCGCAATAGTATTGCAGTAATTTGCTGATGGGTCTCCATCCAGCAGTTGAGAACTTACTATTATCCTTTGTTAACAGGTAGAAGAAATTATCCTTAGTCAAAATCAATCTTGTGCTGATACATTTATTTGATAAGACAAACAGTAATATGTCAATGGCAACAGCTGGATTTTATGATCAGAGTCAGAGGAGGAAAAACTGATCATCAGCCTACATTTGTCATAATCAAGCGGCAACCTCCAGGGCTGAAAAATGGAGCCGATGTGGAAGTGAGCCAATCCTCACAGACCCCCAGGTTAAAATGCTCAACTTTACGACACAAATTAACATGTTTAACGGTGAAATGTGAATTTTTGTATAACTTACCTGTTCAAGTATTATTGAGGGTAAAAGTTACGCATAATTAAAGGCGTGGTCACTCTGAGTGACAGGTGGGGACTGTCTGTTGACAAATCGCTACCAAGGCGACAATGTTGGTTAGATAACATAAGCCTTAGAGGCTGACATTTTTTAAAGGATCCTGTAGGTGGCGGGATGCTTGTGGGATTCATGCAGGGTGGGAGTCAATTTTACCTTTCATTATGTGACTGGGATGGGACAGGAAATAAAAGTAAACCGGAGCAGGTGGGACAGAAATCATAGTAACAATACTGAGCTAGCAATGTGCAGGCAGCAGCTGTTAGTTGGTTTCCACACAGCATAGGAAAGTATGTCTGAGCACGTTATTTATATTAAGCATGTGAGGTAAAATTGATCGTTTGTAAAGACAGTATTATTGGGACTGTGATGTTAATTTCCATTAGCACATAAACAGTAATTCCTTTTATGTGTTAGCATCAAGCTAAGTGACTATGTGCCAGTCATCTGCCATGACTGTAGCAGTCAGCTTAAAAATAAGGATTATTATCAAGTAGTTTTTCACTCACAAGGAATTTGCCTCGGTGTTTGGTGTATAAAATACATATACAGTAAATGTATATACTATACTATAAACAATGTAACAAATAGGTACAACAGGATGGGACAGGAGTTATTCACAGAATTATAGGCTAGCTGTTGCTTTCTCTATGTGTTGTCACTTCATAAAAGTAAACAGTAACATTTTGGTTGGCTGAAAAAGTGTTGTTCAGTGTTTGGTTATACTAAAAGACCCTCTAGGGCAGTCGTTCCCAAATTTTCTATCCAAATAAATAAATGAATAAGCTTTTAATATAACCCTTAGCTTTATTTGTTGTTGACACATAAATGAATTCAATTTTGACATAACACATTAAAATTATTACACCCCTTAAAATCAAGAGGGCTTCGCGACCCCCCATGGCTCTTTGGTGCCCCCCTAAGGGGGTTTTTCAGGTAAGTAGATTTTTATGTCAATGGGTTTAGTCCTATTTTTTGCTAGCAATATAAGCATTAGCTTTAGTATTATCGCAATTAACCATAGCTGTAAAAGCAGAATCAATCAATCAAGTCAGTCAGTCAGTCAGTCAGTCAATCAATCAAGCAGAATGCTAACTAAGCTAACAGGCAGCATTAGGATAATCTCCACCCACTCATCCAAATATGGTCACTTCTGTCTCCAAAAGTCTAAGATGCCGATGGCCAAAATGACAAACTCGAGGCCTCAAAACAGGAGTCCACAAACCATTGGGTGACATCACATAGGCTACATCCATTATTTTATACAGTCTGGTAATAATATCACCAAGTCCAGTTTCTATATCACCTCAATGCATGGTACAGTATAAGGCTAATAACCTGTGGAGTGGAGCTCTGTCCTGCCAACAAACGAAAGAGAGAGAACACAGACAGGCCGAGACAGATGGCACAAGATCGAAGTAGAGAGTATAATGTTTTTATTGTCATTTCCGGTCCTTTTTTTTTTATGACATTCTGAACTGTTAAACTTAAGACCATTGCAACATGCTTTGGTAACACTGAACATGATTATGGTCATAAAAAAAATACAATTTTACTTAAAGAAAAAGAGAGATGGTTTAAAACAAGGAGTGACAGAGAGAGCACCACATACAGTGGTGTGGAAGTTATTAGTTACTGCGCAGGTTAAGCACAGGTTAAGATTTAAAACCCAACATGGAATATACTCATGAAAATCACTGCTATCAGATTGAAACTGTGTATCCCTCATACAAACTTTCACACATCCACACAGTAACAGCCGGCCCTTAGCAACACCCTTCCCCCCCTCCCCAGCTGATTCACCCTTGACTGTTTCGCTAAGGAAACTAAATACGAGGGCACAGAGGGTTATGTTGTTCTGAAATCTACGTTAGCCTATTGCACTTTACATTTGCATAACAACATCAAATGTTTTAGAGACAGTGCTTATACATACTGAAGCACTACTTAAGGCTGCGTTGGCGTGCAGGTTGTCCTCTCTCTCTCTCTCTCTCTCTCTCTCTCTCTTTCTCTCACTCTCTCTCTCTCACTCACTCACACTCTCTCTCTGAGCAGCTCACCCGTTCCGGCCTTTATGAAGATAACACCTATTGTGGATTATATAAACTCTCCAAACTATGCCTATTGTCTCCAGCCGAACAAGTCTTTGTAATCACAGTAACTTCAAGTTTCACTTTACTTTTTCAACTTAACACAATCTTTCAAGGTAACTTCTTTTTCTGCTGAATTCCTGTCTTTGAGAAAACATGTCTAAAATGCCAAAATAGTCTCTGTAAATATTGAATTTGCATGGACAATAACAATACAGAGTTTTATTAGAAAAGGGACCTTCCATGGTTATAATGTAAAAGTGCCAAAAATGTTGCAAGGACACACAAAGACTCACCACAGCATTGTCATAACAAGGAAACATTATGGAGAACTTGAAATTCTGCTTTAACCATCTGTTTGGTTTTCCTAGTCAGCAGGAAAGGTTAAAATAAGTTATACTCAAAACAGGGCAAAGTAAGCTTACAAGTGTTTCGATGTTTTAGGATATTGCAATTATATGGTTTGTCTCTTAAAATGACTCGGTCACTGAACCCAAGAACTCCTGTTTTTAATCCATGCTTTATCTGTGTTTTTAATTTGCACCTTGAGCTGAGAAAATGCAATTATGTTCTGCTATGTATCCCCATGGTCTTGCATGAAGAAAGTTATCACTTATCAACCTCATACCTTTCAAGACTTATTTCGCCATAGTGGCTTTTCATTTGTTTTATTTTGAGATATAAATTGTAACTTTTCCACACAATAATGTCTAAAAACAGCCAGACCAATGTTATATATTTTGTTGAATTATGTACTTGACTTATCCCAAATGTTTCAAACAAAGTTTAAACCCAGACAAATCTGTAATTCAAATCAAGGACGCGGTCCATGTCCTTAGGCTGCCATTGCATGAGTCAAGGTTGTGGTTGTCTGCTAAAGAAGCTGTCATTTTATGTTTATATTTTAACCAGATGAGGGATTTTAGTAAAGGTGGAATAATACACGTATTTGTATTAAGCTGTTTGGTATGAGGCTTCCAGTTTGGTAAATTTTACAAACAGAACAATACATCAAACTTATCCTTCTTCACTTGGAAAATAAAATATACCGGCCAATTGCTCTCACACCGGTGATCATGAAATGCTTTGAGAGACTGATTCTGCCCCACATTAAACACCCTACACACAGGCCTAACACCTGGAAAACCCCAACAGTTATGTCCGTATGCTGTTCATCGACTACAGCTCGGCATTCAACTCCCTCAATCCAAATAAACTGATCGGCAAACTGCAAACACTCGGTCTGGGAGTCCTTCTCTGTCACTGCATTAAAGACTTTCTAACCAACAGACCCCAGCACATCAAGATCGGCCACCATCATTCCCAAAACCAGCATCCCCCAAGGCTGCATCCTCAGTCCAGCCCTCTACTCGTTTTTTACCCACAACTGCACTCCCTCTCTCAATACCAACGGCCTTATCAAATTCCAATGACACAACCATAGTGGGACTCAAATCAAACAATAATCACAGAAATTACAGGGAAGAAGTCCAGACCCTGTGCGCCTGGAGTAGGGACAATGACCTCATCCTCAATACAAAGAAAATAAAAGAAATGATAATAGACCTTAAGAAAAACAAAAAAACTCATCACATTGGACTGCACATTAACGGGCAAGAGGTGGAGAGGGTTGCAAGCTTTAAGTTCCTGGTGGTTCACATAGGTGAGGACCTGTCCTGGAGTCTGAGCACTTCCCACATCATCAAAAGAGCCCAGCAAAGGATGTTCTTTCTAAGGACCCTGAAACGTATCAGGCTTCCTCATGAATTTCTGATCTGCTTTTACCACTGCACAATCAGGAGCATAGTAACTTTCTGCTGTACTGTGTGGTACTCCGGCTGCACTGCAGCTGAAAAGAAAGACCTGGAACAGGTTGTCAAGATGCTTGAGAAGATCTTCGGCTTCCCCCTACTACATCTTTGTGAAATCCACTCAGGCCAGCTTTTCACACAGGCCACAAACATAAGGTTGGACCCCTCACACCCCTGACACCCCGTCTTTATCACCCTTTCCTCGGGCAGACTGAGAACCCCCATCACACGCACAAACAGGCCACGGGAAAAAGCTTTATCCCCAGAGCTGTGGGCAGACTGCAGAGACTATAGATTTGGTAAAGTCTAGGTAGTCTAGTTTATAGGTAAGTCTGTGCCATGTGTTTTTTTCCCTACAATAAACTTAACTTCAGTAACTTTACTTGCATAAACTTTACAATATTAGTGGGGTGCTAATTCTTAGGATAACGTGAACTATTGTGCTTGCATTTTTTCGTAGGACATCTTATGAACGTTTCCACGAGGATATGTTGATCTGCATCACAATGGTCGGCAATGTTACTTCAAACATGTCAACTCATTTACGCTGACATCAACTCAGTGTCTTAACTGGTGGAATTTGATGGCAACAAGGATCGACACAAACACCACATGCTTACATAATCCATGAATTTAGGCAGCCACTCCCAACTAATTAAAACAGGGAAAAAGAAATCACTGTGGCTATTGATCGTTTTCAGTTTGTTCATGTTAATGATGAATCATCTCTACGTACTAGAATTTGTTTCGGAGTTCCACAAGGTTCTGTGCTCGGACCAATCCTATTCACTCTATATATGCTTCCCTTAGGTAACATCATTAGAAATCACTCTGTAAATTTCCATTGTTAGGTGGATGATACTCAATTGTATTTATCGATAAAGCCAGAAGAAACTGATCAATTAACTAAACTTCAAAAATGCCTTAAAGACATAAAAATCTGGATGAGCACCAATTTCCTGATGTTAAATTCAGACAAAACTGAAGTTACTGTTCTTGAACCCAAACAATTCAGAGACTCTTTATCTGATGACATAGTTTCTCTCGATGGCATTGCTCTGGCTTCTAACACTACCGTAAGAAACCTCAGAGTAACATTTGATCAAGATTTGTCTTTTAATTCTCATTTAAAACAAACCTCACGGACTGCATTTTTTCATCTGCGTAATATTGCAAAAATTAGGCCTGTCCTGACCCGAAAAGATGCAGAAAAATTGGTCCACGCTTTTGTTACCTCAAGGCTGGATTACTGTAACTCCCTATTATCAGGTAGCTCTAATAAGTCTTTTAAAACCCTCCAGCTAATTCAGAATGCAGCAGCACGTGTACTAACAGGAACTAAGAAACGAGATCATATTTCTCCTGTTTTTAGCTTCTCTGCACTGGCTCCCTGTAAAATCCAGAATTGAATTTAAAATCCTACTGTTAACTTATAAAGCTTTAAATGGTCAAGCTCTGTCATATCTTAGAGAGCTCATAGTGCCATATTATCCCACCAGAACACTGCGTTCTGAGAATGCAGGGTTACTCGTGGTCCCTAAAGTCTCCAAAAGTAGATCAGGAGCCAGAGCCTTCAGCTATCAGGCTCCTCTCCTGTGGAATCATCTTCCTGTTGCAGTCCGGGAGGCAGACACCGTCTCCACATTTAAGACTCAAGACTTTCCACTTTGATAAAGCTTATAGTTAGGGCTGGCTCAGGCTTGCCTTGTACCAGCCCCTAGTTAGGCTGACTTAGGCCTAGTCTGCTGGGCGACCTCCTATAATACACAGAGCACTTTCTCTCCTCCTCTCTCTCCCTTGGTAACACTCATGTCCTGTTACTGCATCTCGCTAACTTGGTTGTACTGCATGTCACTAACTCGGCTTCTTTTCTGGAGCCATTGTGCTCCCCTGTCTCGCAGGTTAACTTATATCGCAGCTGTGCCTGGATAGTGTGACGTGTGTTTTTGTGCTGCTGCCGTGGTCCTGCCAGATGCCTCCTGCTGCTATTACACATATGATTATTGTCATATATGTATACTATCAGATATTAATATTTACTTTCATATTGTATATTGTACCACAATAATTAATTATTATTAAAATATTATTACTTTAATTAATGTTGTTGTAAGCTATTATCATTACAGTCTGTCCTGCATCACTCTCTCTGCCTCTGTCTATCTTCCTGTCTCATTGTGTCATATGTGTCATAACTCTTTTTTTTTGGAGAGTTTTGTCCTTATCCGCTGTGAGGGTCCAAAGGACAGAGGGATGTCGTATGCTGTAAAGCCCTCTGAGGCAAATTGTGATTTGTGATATTGGGCTTTATAAATAAAATTGATTGATTGATTGACTGATTACATAGTTAGTATAAAGACTAAAGTTAAAGCTTTTTTATTGATGCTATTTTATTAATGCAGTAATTTTATTATAATCTAGAACAGACTCAGGAGCTGTTGGTAACATTTATTATGTAAATTGCTTTGTTGCAAAACTGACAGGACTTTCAACCGCTCCATCTGCCTTTGGCTGCAGGTTCTGCGTACTCACATCTTGTCACTCTGCTTCATTCAGACAACAATATTATTTTCTTAGCCAGAGTGAGTCATCTCCTGCGTTGACATGATTCACTGTGACTGGCGCAACTATTTACAAAGAGAGCCGACAAGGATTATGGCTGTCTGAGATGATAATTAATCACCACAACATTCAATCTATATATTGCACCTTACCCAGCCCTGTATGTGTGTTTGTCTGATATAAAGGTCAAACACAAAAAATGTAAGATTGTTCACAAATTGTTGTTGACAATGTTGAGGGGTAAATATGGGGCAAACCACATTAGCTGGAGCTAATGCCCAACAAGTCCTGGTCTGCCACTAATATGATGAAGGTTTCAAGTTTTATGGAAGACTGACTCATGGTTAAAATACACCAGCAGTCATTAAATTGAGTGTTAAAGATACTCAAAAATAGTCAGTAAAATCAGTAAAATTAAGCAAAAAGCATACACAAAATAGTAAATTATATATTACAAGCAGTGGAGGAAAAAAAAAAACTGAGAAAAACTACATATTATTTGGGGAACTGAGTCACCTCAAATATCCTCAGGCCATCACCTGCACATCGGAGTTGGTTCAAGTCAGAAATCCAAAGACAGAACTTTATCAACATTTTGAATTGTTCATATTTTTATGTAACTGTACCAGATATGTCCTGCATTGCATCAAAGTCTTCTTATTTTATTCAACAGTAGATTTATTACCTCCGCCAAGGAAGTTACGTTTTCACTGGCATTGGTCTGTTTCTCTGCAAAATAACTCAAAAAGAGACAGAAAACAGAAAACAGATTTTGATGAAATTTTCAGGAAAGGTTGATAATGGGACAAGGAACAGATGATAAAATTTTGGGGGTGATTAGTTGAAGCAAAGTGGATAAAATAATAAAATGGCAGGAAATCCGAACTGCTTGGCAGAGGTCTGCGCTCTCCGAGTGCTCTAGTGTTCTGTATGATTTCTAAGTCTTCAAGTTTGACTTGATGATACCTGATACCTACTTTGTTTATAGCCCCTTTCCCACTGGACAGAAAACCCACTAACACCCACTGGATTTTGTATTTCATGGTAAGGGTTATGAGTCTGTGGTTGATGTTTTGGAATGCCATGTCAATTTATGACTGTTACATACATTGTGTCTCAGTTTTCACAGGAGATGTACAATTTCTGTTCGTTAGAAACATTTATTTCCTTTTGCGACAAAAGCATGTGGTTATGGTTGGAAAAAAACATCATGGTTTGGCTAAACATTCACACGAGAAGCAAACACTGGCTCATCCACCTCCCCTCCTGCCTATAGCGACTTTCCAGCTCCTTAATTTATATTGTTTTCTGGCAGCATTTCAAACTGACACCGTCCAATGGCATTGTAAACTGACACTGTCTGGCAGCGAGTCATACACCTGCACAAGGATGGCTTTTATTGTTGGTGTCTGACATGGAAATCACTGACCAAGCAGTGGTATTTGACAACTTTAAAATGAGAGTAGGTTGGATTATACAGGGCCCCAATGGGAGGGGGGCCCTCTGAAAGCCTGGCATAATGGCTAAACTTTGTATAAAACAATAGTGGAAGCTCTCTTAGACCCCTGTCACCCCTTTAAAGGGACTTAATAGTTTTGATCCTGCACCAGGATTTGTCTCTAAATGCAGCTAGAGCTGAATGAGTGACTACTTATGCAGCTGAAGCAGCAATGTACAATGTCATGTCTTTCCCTAAAAAGGGAAATAGGGGTTCCAAAAAAAAAGAAAGAAAGAAGGGATGAAAGCAAACTGAGTTGCATGAGAGAGACATGTATCAAGAGAGGAAGACCAGAGGGCCCAAAGAGACTGCTTGTGCATAGGGCCCAGAATTTGGTGCTACACCCCTGCTCCCAGGACAAATGACTGCAGTAATCACATAAATGTATCCCGGACCAATTATTTGTTGCCACTTTTGCAGTGCAATGCAATGAGACGCAATCATACAGTACATTCCATCCATCCGCCCCTCCATCCAAGCAGCGCGAGAACATTGTTCAAAATTAGTCAGCACCGAGTTTAAAAGAGAGACTGAAAAAGTAAGATATATATAAAAAAGTAACCAGCCTTACATTCTCACTGGCCTCCATGCTTCTCCCTACTGACCCTGTTTCCTGCTGCATTTGTGAAGTTGAATGTGACACACCAGTAAAAAATCAGAAAGGCATACTTGTTTCCACTCTGGTCTACTGGCAATGGGAAAAGAGTCCATTGCCTATTTTAAGCAGATTTCCCTACATTTAAAAAACCGCTGCATAAACACACTTTTTTTGTTGGAAAAAAGTATATGTCACCAGTGTGTTCACCACATTTCCCCTGACATATTTTCTCAAAGATTAAGAAGGCGGCACTTTCTTATTGTTATTTAGGCTCCTTTGTCCTGAGGGGCCAAACACCTCCTGTTATTCATTCATCTGAAACTAACAACTAAACACCTCTGCCCTGGCCAATCACTGATGAGAATTACCACAAATCGACCTCTAATAGACCACAAAATCCAAGTTTGCCACACATTAAGGCGGCTATAAAGAAAGCCCAAAGAGTTGCTATTAAGATTGACATATGAGCTCGATGTTCATTTCTACAATGACATGCTTGAATAACTGTCATGATGGCAACATGGCATAAACACCAGATGTCTGAACAGATGAGCTTTTTTCCCCAAGAAAGACAAGTGTGTGCAATTGTGGGTGTATTTCAGAGTCAGAGTTGCTGTTGCCTGATTGTGTAGCTTCTTTATCTCTAATGATCTCCACCAGGAGAGCAAAGCCACTTCTAAATGACTGACGTCTGAGCAGGAGGGATTTGATCAGAGCACCACGGCAGCATCTGATGTGCCAAAAATGCTGCTATCAATAAGCAGCACAAAAACCCCGACTGCTTCTCCCCCTGAGGAATTGAAAAATATGCAAATGTCTCCTGACAGATACTGTGTCAGAACAAAATGCAGTTGTGTGATGTTTGGCTGTGTTGATGTAAAATAAACTCACCTAAGACCATCTTGTGCCAATTTGACCTTGGTCTGTCAGATCTGAATATCTCCATGTAAACAAGTAACAGCTGCCGCTGTGGGTCTGAAGTCAATGAGAAGCTGAACACAAATATCTCTAGAGACTTTCCAAATTCCGCACCTCGTACATTATATTTGGTGCTATAGCTGGATAAACCAGAGGAAGTACACTTTAAATTGGGAGAGAGACGAAAACCTTCATCTTATCTTACTATATAATAGTGCTGCACGATTAATCTAATCGCAATCGCAATCGCAATGTCAGGCTGTGCGATTACATAACCGCATAAAAGGCTGCAATTTGCAATTTAATGGAAATAAATGTTAACGTGTGTGCCTGTGAACGTGGCTACCTCTCCTATAGTGTGTGGAGTTTGTTGACATTACGCCCACAAGCTATCCTGGGTGTGTGCAGCACAAATGGTCAGGTGACCACCCTGCGTGCAGCAGTGACCAACACAGACGCTGAAGAAGAGCATGAGCACGGCCAAGAACAGGCTGAGTTGGTGGCAAAAAAACGCAACGTCTATTACATGGCGATACTTTGGCTTCAGGTACGGATACGTTGAACAGAGAGAGACGAGCTGTGTAAAAGTTTACAAGTTAAAGTCGCCACATCCCGCGGCAACATGACCAATCTATATCAACACTTGAGATAGCACAGGGAAAAGTCGGAAGAATGCATGCGAGAGAAAGCCAAGCCGGGTAACATTAAAGACAAAGAGGCAACTGAAAGACACCTGAGCCTCATAAAACAACACCCAAGCACAGTTACGCAAACATTTGTAAGTGTCACGGGGAAATCATGGACTCTGTAACAAACTATATAAAAAAATTGAGCAACAATTTTTTTTAAGTATATTGTAACCGCAATTGCAAATGCGATATTGTCCACTCAAATCGCAATCACACATTTTTATCAAATCCTGCAGCACTAATATATAATGACGAAAACTCTTTTTGTCTGTCTGTGGGTGCGTCTGTTTGTGTGTCTGTTCCACGTTTTTCTCCTCACTGACTTGGTCAATCCATGTGAAATTTGGCACAGTGGTAGAGGGTCATAGGTGGATGCAAATGAAGCAATATTACATCAATTGGCCAAAGGGGGGCGCTATAGCAACCGACTGAAATGGCAAACTTTGAATGGCGATATCTCATGCCATTTTTTTCAGTGACTTGGTCCCACCTCTCTTACTATATTAACAAACCAACACAGGCTTTATATGGTTACAATAGGCAAAGTTAATTTAGATTCACTGTTCACTATGCCCAGAACTATAGCGATCTTACAGGGGAGATGTATTTTCTTCGCAGTCTAAACAAGGTCCTGCTCAGACACCAAATTATTACATTGGCATTTGCAGAATGTAACCTGTTCATGTATTTCAGTAACAAGGTTATTTTCACTGCTTCGATACCATGTAAATTACAGAGCACGACTGTTTATTACAGGCAAAAGTTTCAGGGTGGTTGCAGGGGATACATCTCCCTCAGTATATAAAACGTGTGCATTTGTCCCCCCTTACACAAAGGTAAGACTGTCAATGCCTAAAGTGGCAGTCCTCAAAAGCAGTGGTTGCAATCTGCCATAAAACGGAAAGAAGAGGCAGATAGCGACAGATATTGCAGAGAGAGCAGGCTGCTGCTGGAGCCTGCAGGAGTCCGGGAGGAGGACTGGAGTAAACACAGAAAAAGCTACTCTAATGTAGTCACAAATTAGCGAGAGAATAAGATAAATCAAAGGCAGAATTCTAGTCTGTCAGCTATGATGGAGTATGAGGGAGAGATTTTGAGAATAATGTCCTAATACAATAGGTTGCTTTGAGTCACATGTAGATGTGTTAGCATTTTCTGTCAGGCTACTGTAACCTTCAGTTATTTTCACATGCAGAATTTGTATGTGTCTTTCCAGTGACCAGTAGCTCTGTGTCACTGTGTCTGTGCCACCTTCATTTATAAACACCTGTGCTCTGTTAAGGACTGTCTCCAGACTTCAGGATGCTTCACACTGAAAAGCTGAGGGAAGCGAGTGTGAGCAGCACTTAATTGGAGGTGGTGAACTTAACATTTGTGTGGACAACAAGCTACACAATGGTGACATTTATGGATTCGATCATACAGTAAGTGTTGGTAAGTGTTCCCAAACAGTGTTCTGTCTCTGTCGGTCTGAATAGAATAATGCACAGTAGATTATAGGATTAACTCTCACCATATTATATATTTTTTCCCTCAAAATATTATAACTTTATTCTTAAAACCTCAGTGAACACGAATAAGTGGGATATATTTTGAATGTGCAGAAAGTTTTAATCATGAGCAGAAATCTTGCTGAAACACATATTAAGTCCAGGGGATTATTAATAAAATTAAATGAATTAATGTATCATTGACGTGAATAAGTGCCACATGCACATTTAAAGGTGTTACTTCACCAAACAAAAGTCACAAAAGAGGAGGGAATAAATCATGCATACTTGTTGACTCAGCAGAGATAAAATAAATATTTGACAGCAATACAGAATGCCTGAGAGCATTACTGCATTTATTGCATTATATTATAACTGTCCCCTGCTGCCTACATTTTCTGATTTCTTTTACATTAATAAAGACATTTCTACCATAAATTGATGCACAATCATTCACCAGAATGCAAGATATAATTGTTTGATGCTCAAAAATTCTTGGGGGGAGTACATTCCCCGCTACTGCGTATGAGCTTCCCCATAAGTTGAAACAAAACCTTAGCCCTTGCTGTTTATTACAATTTTGTTGGGATGTAACGGTACCCCAAATGTACAGGCTATTGGGTCATACCCCAGTTCAAGAGACATTGTTCAGTGAGTTTGATCCAGCGGAATAAAAAAAAATAAATGCTTAAGTGAGATAGTAGAGCAAGTTTCAAAAAGGTAACATAGTTAATATATTGCCCACTGGCAAGTTTGGTAAACTATTTTCATTATTTAAAAAAGGAAACATTTTGAACACTTGTGTATTACACTGTACGAAGACTTAACAAAAACTTTTCCAAAAGGCAACAGGTCACAACAGGCCTTAAAATTGAAAAGCATTTCTTACATCATGAAATTGAAAACAGGAAATACACAGAATAATAAAAATAAAAGTTGTGATCGGAAGGAGTATTTCACTTTACCCCAACTTTGCTATATTTAAAAAGCACCAAAGCATTATTCAGGCAGACAAATAAATGCAGTTAGTACTTTGTTGCCCTCTCAACTGGAGTTAACTTCTATTAAACTCTAACTGTTTGTTGTTATTACTTGTTTATCTTCTGTGTCGTTTATCCCCCCCCCCCCCCCCCCCCCCCCCCCCCAAAAAAAAAAAACAAAACAAACAACTATCAGGATTTGATCCATTTGGTCCATTAACATTTTGAAAGTCTAGAAGAGCCACATGATTAAATTATTTTATTCCTATTCAAGTTAGCAGATGGTCAAAATTGTAGTTAGCCCCTTGGCCGCGCTCGGCTGTGCTCGGCTGCTCTAAGTAGCTAGTGTGCTTGCTCTTTGGGCCCCACAATACAGAAGATCCAGGAAATGTCATACGATCGAAATGACCTTTTTGGCTTAATGTGCCACTGAACAACTTTCATAGGAATGAACAGGACCCTGCCATGCTGTATCCAGGTCTCATCATACATCCATACACATACCCAACAATGGTGGGGCAATGCTGGCACACTGTGCTGTCTTCAACGTAACTCTCTCCTATTGCTGTTGTAGCTGACTGGGAAACAACAGGTGGATCTGTCAGCTCCAGCGTTTTACTCCGCAGTGTTACTGACTCATACACCAATCCGCTGGTTGTGCTATTCTCAGTCTATGTGTACAGTGTACAGCAAAAAGTAGACTTTGGTACCACATAACGTGCATCAGTCCATACCATGTATTCCATGTGTCATTAACAATGCTGACAATACAAACAATTGCAATCCAGTTAAAATCCAGCTGAGACAAAAGGCCTTCCTGTAATCAGAGCCAATAATTGACGTAGGGTAAAAACACTACATTGAAATCTCTGATGCTAGTACACTGGCTGACAAATAAATGACTCTTTCAGAGACTCATATCTTAAAGAGAAGAAACATCAGACCAGGTTGACTGCAAGGGCAGAATAAATATCTTAAAGAGAAGAAACATCATCATACCACAGATATTTTATTGCTCATCTTGTACTGTAATTTTAATAGAAATTACTAAATTACACTTTCGAAAGGTCCGTCCTAAACAACCACTCTGAAATTACAGCATGTATCTGATATTGTAATTGATTTGAAGTAGCTGCTTCAGTACATTTGTTGTTCATTGTAAAATTGATGGAATTAAGGCACAAATCCAAATCCTCCAAGCCTTTTTTCAGATGCTAATTGCAAGTAATTACAGTCTGCCGATTCAACCCCTGAGTAGGTAATGGGGGTCTCTGTGTGAGTGGTAATACAATGTCCCACTTATTAAATGCTGCACCATTTTCCTCCCTTGACATTCACCTTCTTCACTGAGGGGGTGTAATAAGCAGGCCTATTTTTCACAGATGTCTCCCTTTATCCATGTTGACTGCAAAATTGCTGCTATAAAGTCATTGAGGAGGCTATTTTCAGGATTCAAAATTGAATTGGATTCATTTGTTCATAATCAAACTACTGAGAATTTTTACCATAATTGTATCCTTTATCAACAGTGTAGTATTATGAGCCATTAAGAAAAAAAATAGTAGATTTTTTTTATTCCTGTGTTTCACTCTTTCAGTTCTTTATTTGTAACCCTGAAATATTTCAAAATGTGGTCATTTCATACTTTTCAGTCTCTAGTTTATTTCTTCCTCTGGAGAGCCAAAGGTCTGTCTTCTCTACACCAACTACAGAGTAGTACATACTGAAAAGTACTTGCCACAGTTTCTCGGCATTTAATACGGATAACTGGTCTTTATGTTTGCTGATGATGGGAATATTGCATTGTTTGTCATTGCTTTTTAAAACTGTTACAAATGGCCGTATGATTCATGATGTTAATGATTTTTATGACAAGTTTCTGATCAACCACTGCCACAGTTGAAATTCAAGAGTTGTTGAGGACAGACCTTTAACAGGTTTCATGCCTTGAGGCCAGGATATGCTTGAAAGTACAAAGTCCGTGTCAAAAGGCATAAATGTTAATCCCCGTCCAGAATACCTCAACAGAAAAGCCTGCAAATATAGAGAGGAGCGAGACACTGTCAGTTGTTCAATTGTGTCCAGACAGTTGAGGTTACACTCAAATCCTGCTAGCTCTCAAACCTCTGCACATCAGATCGCTTGTTACATGAGATGGGCACTCTTGTCCAAAGTTTTTTCTTCAGAATGAAACAAAAGTTGCCAGTCTTTGGAAAGGTGCTGGGGGAGGGGGTTTCAGATGCTGTTGATAATCAGACTACAAAGAAACATTATGATGACAAAAGACTTAGTCAGAATTTAGGCGAGGGGCTGAGGAAGGGGGCGGAGTGAAGATTGTTCCTCGCTGCAGGGAGAGGAAAGAGGGCTTCCCCGGAGGGTGGCCTCTTTTCCCAGTCCCTCTCCTCCACACTTAGACTTATTTTCATTGTGCCGATGGTGGCTTGGAAACCCCCCCCCTAACTGTGTCATACGGGCAGAAGGGAAGGCAGCCGGAGCTCAGCCGGTCCCCTTCTCCACACTTTGACTTATTTTATCCTACTTGGTTCTATTTCTCCCTCTCTGGGAGCCTGGGCTCATCGTGCAGCAGCCCACCGCATCCATCCACCCCTCCCTCCCTCGCCGCCCCGCACATATACTCCCGAGCCTCGGCGCCTCTCCTTGACCAGCTAACCTAAATACTATAAACACACTACTAACTGTAAACCTACACTAAAATACACTTCAGTCAGGACCACTTTGTCAAAATAATCTTTATTTACTTGCACAAGTTATATTACATTTGGCGGTATGGTTCTGTTCTGGGACCCCCTGCTTTTCCACGCGCTTGCGTAGAAAGCCTGAGGCAGGAAGAGCACACCTTCCTGCCCTTCATGAGCCATCATGAACGGCTGGAGCAGGGGGTGCAGCAGCAAAAGAAAACCCAGACAGAGCAGAGCAAGCAAATGAATACAATAGAGTTCGAACCCGCATAGCAGGAGGATCTGGGACCCCCTGCTCTTCCATGCGCTTGCATGGAAAGCCTGAGGCAGGAAGAGCACACCTTCCTGCCCTTCATGAGCCATCATAAACGGCTATAGCAGGGAGCGCAGCAGCAAAAGACCCAGATAGAGCAGAGAAAACGGCATGACAGGAGGAGCTGGGGTGGAAGTGGGTTGCGATTACCAGCAGAGGAAGCAGCAAAAGGGGGCAGGCTGGAGCTGTTTAAATAGCGCGCTCTGAATGCAATTTTCCGATAGGAGCAAAGGGGCCGTCAGCTGAGCCATCAGCTGATTGAGGATTGCTTGCTTGCCATTAACGGCTAATTAGAGCCTGACGTCGTGGCCTGCCAGAACTAACGCTACGCTTGATTTCAGTCAGGACCACTTTGTCAAAATAATCTTTATTTACTTGCACAAGTTATATTACATTTGGCGGTATGGTTCTGTTCTGGGACCCCCTGCTTTTCCACACGCTTGCGTAGAAAGCCTGAGGCAGGAAGAGCACACCTTCCTGCCCTTCATGAGCCATCATGAACGGCTGGAGCAGGGGGTGCAGCAGCAAAAGAAAACCCCCCAAAACGACCATACCAAGCATAACTCCCTGGCTATCTGAGTAGGAGATAAATGTATAATATTAGAAATTTAGAAATTAGATCTAATTAATCGAAACCCTTAACCTAATGGAAATGTGGAGAGATTAAAATAGTCATACCATGGTCTTTTTTTTTTTTTTTTTTTTTTTTTATTACAATAGCCAGCGTTTACAGAGCACTCATTGCTTTTTGAGCATCTAGGATGGCTCGAACCTCGGGGCGCAGATAACATTCATAGGCAGATGATGACCATCTGCCCATGGCTTTTAAGGTGGACACAGGCACTATCATGGCTGCTGTTGTAGCTGCTCCTATGCGGAACGAATGAGCTGTGTAGCGTTCTGGTGGGAGTCCGCAGGACTGGCAGAGGAGGCGGAGCCGAGCGGTGAACCAAGCACGTGACATGGGCTGCCCTCTCTCTGTGGCAAACAGCGGCTCTTGCTGGCTGGCTTGAGCACGGCTTCTCAAGTAGCGGACCATGGAAGAAAACGGACAGAAAGCAGAATTAGTTTGAGCAATTACAACAGAAGTTCCTTTCCCGTCTCTATCAGTTTTGGAATGTTTCAGGTATAGACAAAGGTAGTGGCTGTTAACTGTTACATCGGCTATAGTGAGATCGTGTGAAGGATCAAAAGATTGTGTGCGTGTGGTGAACTCTCCGCATCTTAAAAAGCCGTAAAAAGCTGTGAGGAAGACAGTTTCTAAAAGTAAGTCTGTATATGAATCGAAGCACCCAACCCTCAAGTGTGTGATTAATTTGTGTAATAATGGTGGAGTGAAAGGGAGACGAATATCATTGCCTTGTGGTTTCTCTCGTTTAAAGCCGTTTAGCAGGAGCTGAATGGATGGATTTCCTAGAAGGCTGTTGGTGGATGGATCCAGACAGCGCAGGTGGAACTGCACACCTGCTAGAAGGCCTTTGATGGAGGACGGCTGCATTTTGCGGGACTCAAAGCAGTGAACCAGGAAGGCACATACAGTGGAAATATTTACAGGCAAAATAGCAACTGAGAAAGTGGAACAAAATGAGGTGAAATAGGACCATGCAGAGTCATACAGTTTTAATGTGGATTTCGCTAATCCAGAACGCATATAGTGAGCCGCTGACAGCATGTATGACTGCAGGGTCAATCTAGCACCGTTTGGCCGAAAGGAGGGCAAGGCAGGCTGGATGGCGTAGCTTCTGGACACATCCTGTGGAATTTCTGAAATTCGAATCGAGATAATGCATCAGCAATCTGATGTAGGTAGGGGCGCGTGGTTATCAAAAGCCGACATCACTGACGCATTTAAAGTTATGCCTTTACACCCTTCTCAGTGGCATCTGTTTGGCGTTAAATGGAGAGAGAAAATGTATTTTTCAGTTAGACTCACCTTCGGATGTCGCAGCAGCCCAAAAATATTTGATACATTGTCAGAAGCTCTTTGCTGGATTCTGTTAAATAACTGCAAGCTGCCGTTTGTGCTTCACCTGTTAGACGATTTTCTTCTTGTAGATTACCCTCATGCCAAGCCAGATCATGCTATCACCATGCTTAAAGATACTTTCACAAATCTAGGAGTCCCCCTATCTGAGGAAAAAACTTCAGGTCCACTCCAAGTCATTGAATTTCTGGGCATTAAATTAGATAGCAATCTCATGAAAGCGTCCCTGCCACTCGAAAAATTAAACCGCATCAGAGAAATTATGAAGGAGCAGTGTTCAAAAACCATCTCAAAAAGAGATTTGCTCTCCCTGCTGGGTCATCTCAATTTCGCCATGCGCGTTATTCCTCAGGGCCGCTCTTTCATATCCAGGCTTCTCGACCTCTCAAAAACTGTCGAAAATCTACACGACATGATTGATTTTGATGAAGGGTGCAGATCAGAGCTCCGGTTCTGGTCTTTGCTGCTCCAGGAATGGAACAGCATTTCTTTTTTCTACAACGATAATCCAGAATCTTCTGTGGCCATTAGGTTATTCACCGACGCAGCTCCTTCCGTTGGTTTTGGGGGGTTCTTTAATAACCAGTGGTTTGCTGATGTGTGGCCAAAAGAACTGTCATCTTTACCAACCAATGTTCTTTCTTCTGCATTAATGGAAATATACCCTATTGTTATAGCATGTCTTTTTTGGGGGAAATACTGGTCCAGGAAACAAATCCTCTTTTTCTGCGACAACGAAGCAGCTGTCCATATTATTAACAAAGGGCGTTCCTCCAAACCATTCATTAACAGATTCGTAAGACGACTTACTTGGGCATCTGTGCTGGGGAATTTCATTATTCGAGCAGTCCATATTCCAGGATTAGATAATATGGAGACGCTCTCTTTATCATGTCAGATCTTTTTCCGGACTTGTGTTCCAAACAAATGCACTTAATTCAGATATGTTTGTTGGGAAATACGCCCCAACATTTCTACAGTAAAGTATCTACTGTCTCGGGCTCTTTCAAAGCAGATTGCAGATTATTACACACATATGACAACTTAGGCAACCAAATCAGACCAGCCATGAAACCTTGGATCAGTCCAGTGATCAAATAATTGACAAAGCAGCGGTTTGGATGCTTCCTTAAAGCCTTTCCCAGCTCAGGCACGTTGACTAGGGTTGAAGGTTTTATTTTTTCTTTTCCGACCTCGAAAGGCGGGTTCGTCTGGGGCACACTGACTTTGGGTGCCCGTCCCCACAATAGCTGCAAGCATGGATATATTTACATTTAACAAATCTGCACACATTCTCATTGAAATTATTGCACATTGGAGTCCAAGATGGTGTCACCTTAGTCTCAGATTTTAAACCCGCCGGCGAATGGACTATAGCCACGGATTTAGGGCACATATTGGAGGAGTGTGAGAAAGAGCCACAAATGGAGCAGGAAAGAGCTTGACGGCCAGTGCAGTGCCTGCTAATTAAAGCCAGGTCAACCACGGACCAGTCCAGTCTTTGATTAAACCTTTGAATGAACATGGCAGCCTTTGCAGAGAATGATTTATGGTATTCATAGAACAGAGTTCCACCGTATGTCATGGCAAGATCGGCAATGATGGCAAGATAAGTGTCCAGTTCAGCTCTGCGGGATGGATGGACTTCACAAATAACATCTCTGAACACGCCAAAAGCTACAGTGAATTCTGCTAGTGTCAGAGTCTTTGAAAGTCTAGGATCACTATCTTTTAGCATCACAGACACATCACCACAGTCTACTACGCGCCTATCGCTGAAGTCTGAGCACAGCAGGATTTTAACAAGATTAACATCATTACCTGCGAGGATCTGGCTTCTCAGACTGGAGGAGATGGCAGCAGCAGGAGGGTAGAATGGGACACCGGTGGAGATTGGAACTGCACTTCCCAGAGATCTACGGGGGATTGTGATGCCGTCGAGGGGTGCCGGAATGACGTCATCGGTCGGTGACGATGGTCCCGCAGCCGAGGAAGAAGCAGCCTGGTCCCGGGATGTAAACACGGCGGCCTGGGAAGGACAGCTGGACGATGGAGCAGCACGGGCCTCTAAGGTCTGGATTCTGGAGTTCATGTTTGAGAGAGATGATTGGAAGGATGACAGCGCTGACAGGATGGCGTCGTTTGCCGGAGCCGCCTGCTAAGGCCGGGGCTCTAGCTCTTTTGGGCAGCGGGGCAGCGGCTGGAGTCGGAGCGTCTGCTGGGTTTCGGGAGCGGTGTTTGCGCTTAGCTGGAGCTTTCCGAGGAGCGGAGGAAGGAAGGTGATCAGCAGGTGGAGACTGGAACCCAGCACAGCCCATGAATAGAGTGAACAATTCCTGGTGCGACGCTCCGACTGGAGCGGTAATGTCGTTACAAAACAGAAACTCTAAAAGCCTTGGAATCGGCCAGTCATCAATCAACGGAATATTTTGCCTGACTTTGCCTGTCAGGCGAGAGCTTCGACGGCGAGAAGGAGGCCTCTCGTCGTCGCAGATGGCTTCCTCTGCCTCAGAGTTTTGTTGCGACTCCATGACGCAGTCGAATTGCCACGGATCCTCATCGTGGACGGAGGTCAGCGACATCAGGAGCAGCAGGGTGAGCATAACCACGAGTATAGATCTCTTCTTCATGCGTGAGTTTGGCTTGTGCGATTACCAGGAGAGGAAGCAGCAAAAGGGGGCAGGCTGGAGCTGTTTAAATAGCGCGCTCTGAATGCAATTTTCCAATAGGAGCAAAGGGGCCGTCAGCTGAGCCATCAGCTGATTGAGGATTGCTTGCTTGCCATTAACGGCTAATTAGAGCCTGACATCGTGGCCTGCCAGAACTAACGCTACGCTTGATTATAGTAACAATACAATTCGACAAATTACTAGCTATTCTCTCTGCTCTACTGCTCTCTCTGCTCTGATCCAACCTACTCGCTATCAGTTTGATAACTGCAGACAGAATGATTTTATAGTAAGGGGAGGAGTAAAGGGAGGAGGGCAGGCTTTAGTGTGGACGGTTAGTGACGTCATTCGCCTCGAAAAAGAGTCATTCGCCTCCAATGTAATGTAATGTAAATTCAAATGTAGTAACCAGGTTTCAAGCTGTAGAGGGCACTCCACACCACATTTTTAAAATAAAATGTAGATTTTGTAGAACTGTCTAGATTTTGAGCAGGATCAGTCAGTAACACTACTATACTACCAGAAACAATTATTACCAGCTGAAAAAAATGGTTTTAGGGTTTAGTTACTCTTTAATACCAGGTGTAAACAGGCTGTTGACCCATCTTTTCATCCTGACCTCCTTCCTAAGACGTTTTGTGGCTCAATTACATCATGCCATTTCAACTTTGTTCCTGAAATACAAAATCCATATTTCACATGGCCACGAGATGTCCAGGTAAACCAAGTTTAAGTGCATTCGGGGAAAAACAAAACAAAACATGAATGCTGTGAACAATATTGGATTTTTTTTTTTGCCGATATCTAACAACTTTTTTGGTTGGTGACGGATACTGATAAATACTTTTTTTTCCCCCATGTAACATCAAGTCACTTCTGTAGTGGAATTGACATCATTTTATGCATGCAGACTCTGATCATCATGGCCCACCAGCAGATGGAGACATTAAATTAAATGCTTTCAAATGTATGTAATATTCATTCGGTATGCAAAATAATAAAACACATGTTGGCCATTTCTAATACGTAGTTCATTTGAAATCCAATATTGGCCAGTACCAATGATCTGCCAATATTATCATGCATTCTTTGTGAGGAGTTTTTACCAACACCGCCACCAGGCCAAAATGCCCCCTGTCAATGAAAATTGTCAAAAATCTGAAGAATAGATGGCCAAAATGTTGCCAGTTGGGCATCACCTGGGTCTGGTGGGAGCTAGTGAGCTGCTCATGCAATGATTACCACTAGTAACTGCATTCTGACCCAACAACCACAAATTCCCTTTTAGCATTGTTAACTATGTTATCACTGTTGGCTCTGTTATCACAGTTAGCACTGTCAACACGGCTAGTGGTGCTAGCATAGTTAAGGATGGTAAAAGGGTTTTGCGGCTCAAAATGGAGTCACTTACTCACCTGGGGCTACCAGGAGGGGAGACCAGACGGTGGCCACCACGTGTTCTGCAGCAAAGCTGTCCTGCCACGAGGCGCCATTACCAGTGGTAATCATGACCGAGTAGCACTGCTAGCTAGCTCCCAACTGACCCTGGTGCATCCCAGTGGGGAGCCGCCAAGGTTTGCTAGCCAGTGGAGACCAAGAGGGTGGGCAGTGAGCATTATGTTTCCGCACGTTGACGTGATTAGTTGGCTGCAAAGCCAACAGAAAATAATATAAAAGGCAAAAAATTAATATCACAAAACATTAAAATTCCCCCACCCTTATGCCTTGTTCACACTACACAACATTTCTGTCCATTACAACAGTCACTACGTCACATTAGGCGATTGTGGAGTCATAAAATCGTGCCGTGACTTGGCTGACAGACATGACACACTACATGATGGTCCACACCAATCATCCCTGGTCGTCTTTCACGATGTGTCATCGGGTTATTCTTGTCCAATTTTCATTACTTTTACAATTATTTCAGTCACTGTGTCTGTTCATGGGCCAGCCGAAATGTTATTGTAGTAATGTAAAAAAGTGTCAGCAGATGGCAGGAGCTACATTTGAAGTACTGTACATAAACACACAAGCCACTGAATCCTCCACAACAAGTTCCTTCAAATGTTTCAAATTAATAGCCTGTTGAGAAAATGAAGGGATTCTGTCAACGGAAGTTAAAACAGGCTTTTAATTTGAAATAGTGCAGGAAGAGTTGAGTTTGAAATGACGGCTCAATGCATTAACTTTATAAAGGCAAACGGGAGTGGATCAAAAGTAAAAATATAAAAATACAGAGGGAATAATAAATAATGGGCCGTTTCTAATGTAGTCTGTTTCAAATGAAGCTTCTAGTCTCTGCAGTTGTGGTCAGTAAAAGCTTCTATTTTTTAATTGTCTTACTTTATGTCCGTCTCCATTCTGAAGAAATAACAGTGTTTGCTAGCTTGATGCTAATGGCAGTAACGTTAACTCACCGGGTTGCTAAAGTGCTTCTGCTTTTTCACGCCGGCATTTTTCCTTTTTACTCTGTGTGGTAACATCCCTAGAAGAAATATCAAAAAAGCAGGGGTGTTGTTGTCCTACAGATGTCTACAGCGGTAGATATCTCTGTGTTCCTATTGGTCAAAGTGACGGCGGTGACGGGAGCAGTCGTGAACAACAAAAAGAAAATCAAACATGCTAGACTTTCTGGTGGGACGTCATGAAGCGTCTCAGACGTGGCGTCGGTTGTCGTTAACTATGACACACTACATGAGATGAAACTATGGATTATCGTGTACAACACTCTTTGTCATTCAAGATCCATGCCGACATCGTACGGCACTGCGTCAGGCTAGAATCAGGCTGATATCATGTAGCATGTATCAGGCATTTGATGGATAGCGCTTTCAAATGCAGTGCTCAAGCTTACTGAGTCAATGGAGCCTGGGTCTTACAGAAAAGCCCTCTTGTATTTCATGCCATTTGTGTTTTTATTTGACTTAAAAATTAACCAGTGACATACCGGTTAACCAAAACATACATACCTGCAGACAATATTTGCCAACATATGATGATTTTTGTGGCCTTCTGTGCCCTCTTTCTGACAGATTTTGATAGAAAAAAAGAAATTATAATGAGAAAATTAGATTGGACTTGATTTTACTGGAAAATTTTGCCGGAGGCCTTTACATAAACGTCAGTCCACAGGCTGTGTTAGGCAACCGAGAAAGTTGTGGAATTGATGTCACTTCAACCACAGCAAGATCTCACTTTAGACTTTTAGTGCATCTCGCACTTTACACTACAACCTCATTTTTTTTTTTTCTCATTTTATAATTATTCTCAATCAGAAAGTAGGTAGCACAGACTCAAAGTTGTTACATCTACAGTAAACGTCATATCTGTCGCTACATTCTCACTCAACTGAATTTTAAAGTCTCCCTCTGTAGATGATGATAAATGGCTGCCCTCTGAATGCAGCTGGCCTGTATTTGCATATTATAGTACTAATGTGCCACTGAGGCTGCTCCGGAGAGCTGAGGCTGCAGTGGTGGCAGCGGCACCTCTAAGCGGACACACAAAGGGCCATCTCAAATACGAGCTGTCACAACATCAATGGGTGCATTTAGAGGAAGTTGTTTAGTTAATAAGAAACATTGATTTTGTCGTGTGAATTTGCACACGGCTACAGAGGGAGTCTCTCTGCCTGCATCTCTTCCTCTTCTCTCAGTGTCTCACCCACACATATTTTATTTCATAACGGAGCATTCACAACAGTCTCTACCACTTTATAACAATCGAAGAAGCTGACACTGATTCACTGTCTACATGAGCTGATGAATGGCTTTTTTTTCTGGTTTGTTTTTGGTTCTGTAAATAAAAGGCCAAAGGAGAAAAATGAGACACAACCAGTTTAAGGTGTCCTTTTTCTAAATAATTCCAAAGGCAGGCAGACACAAGTAACACAATGTTAACCTGCTAATAAATACAGACATGTGTCTAGTTCCTTTGTCTTTTGCATCTTCAACTATTTCCCACACTGCAGTGACTGAAATACATCCTTTTCTTCTACTTGTTTCTACTCCATCTTTAACAGATGGGCAACCAGAATACTTTTCTAGACTGGTTTGCCTTGATAAATTTAATGCATCGCTCCATCATTTCACGCAACACTTCCTGTATATGTTTCAAATTAAAAGCCCCTTATAACTTCCGTTAAGAGAATCCCTTCATTTTCTAAATAGGCTTTTAATGTGAAACACTGCAGGAACTTCTTGTGCAGGATTCAGTGACTTGTATGTTTGCGTACGGTACTTCAAATGTAGCTCCTGCCATCTGCTGACACTGTTTTACATTGCCACAATAACATTTTGGCTGGCACATGAACAGATACAGTGACTGAAATAATAGTTAACGTAACAAAAATAGGACAAAATACCCCGATGACATCACACACATGATCTGCACATGTGCACAGTGAAAAAAGTCTGGGGAAAAAAAACCACCAAAAAAAAAACACCTGTTTTCCTTGTCAGATTACCAACCTTTGCATGCAGCCCAGTCACCAGAAGAAAATGCTGGCATTTATGTTTCTGCAAACAACAAATATGTTACATTTGTACGTGTTGTAAGTGTTATTTCCAGTGGCCTTTCAGTCATCAAACCACTATTTAACTACTCTTTACTGTTTTTCACTGTGGATAGTGAAAGAAAAAGAGAAATAAACGCATTCACATGTTCAATGCCAACACTTTTTTTCTGGACATTAGGATGTTTGATGGAAACAAGAAAACACAAAGTCTTCCTTTTTTTGATGCCGACAAAAAGATAATAGAAAAACATGTACCCGTTTTTATGAATAATAACTGAACGGACATAACACAAGCATTTTACAAGTGTATTATTCCTGCACACCCTCAAATCTTGATTTACAAATTAGATTACAGCCCTAATTTATTTATGTTCCCTTGCTAGTTTTGTCATTAAAGCGCATCAAAAACCACAGAACCCCAGCTCTGAATTATCTACTCACTGCTTTAGAGATTAGCCTGCACAAAACGCTTCAATAATACATAACGATTGGTTTCAAGAGAACACCCTTCACATCCGATAACTCTTCCACCTCCACTCTACCACATGCAGAACCTTCATTTACACCACCTCTTCCATTATTACCAGTCGCAACCTTGACAAATCTGCTGTCCTTCCCCAAGCCACAGCTCGAGCCCTGCTACAAGCACAAGCTATGAGCCTTTGGTGGATTCCGAAGGACATGTACTCCTTTGTTGTCATTTTATGTTTATAATTACTCTCTTTTAAAGGCTTATCAATTCTGTCATCTTGTGATAACAACGCCAAGCTCTGATACTGAGCTCATTAACATGTAAATGCATGGGAGACTATTGGTAATAGGACTTGGTATGCTATGGAGCTGTCACCTGTTCAATACTATGACAGGACAGGACAGGCAGTGTGAGGGGATTCATCCCTTGTCCTCACTGCTCATCAGGTCTTATTTCACAACACCTGTCATTCAAGAGTCCACATGAACATGTACCAGGGCCCTATGGTTTTTCTACTTCTTTTGAAAGTGCAAAGTGTGCATAGAAGGCCACTGAGGCTGTTCACTTTTCATTTTGATTTCTACTGGGTTTTTATTTCTCATAATCATAAAATAATTATCATGTCATTTTGACATCAGGAGGTTTGTTTTTTGTAATACCACTAATCTCTCTGAAGGCAGTGGGGAGTTTTGAGGCGAGGGGAAACTGGTGGTTACAATCGTCCATAAAGGCCCAAGAACACCAAACTGATCCCCAAGAAATAGTGGCGTGTTGTTGCCTCACATCACAGATGTCTCTGTCTAAAGGTTGCCCATGAACACGCCGCAAAAACTACAGCCAATGGCTAACCAGCACATACATTCTGTGCCTGCACGAGAGGAAATAACTCTCCACACCAGCAGACGGCGGTAGTCTGTATTCGGCATTCAAAAAAGTAAACAGGGAAAACCGTCATGATGCTAGTTAGCCAGTTAGCACATTAACAACACAATCCAGTGTTGAAAGAACAGAGCATAGTTACCGTGCACCAGTGAAACAATAAAATAAACCATCAGGAAACATTTCTGCTAAAAAGCTTAATGGCTACAGAAAAATAATCTCACCTTATGTAACAAGTTTGTTTTGATCTCACGCCCTCCTGACTACATATATATACAGTATATACACACTCAGTAACAGTGCAAAGACCAGCATGTGCTTCAGTTTGAGAATTTGACTTTTGCCTTTATTTTCTTTGACAAATGAGTGAATTCAATGAGCATGAGTGCGCAGAAACAGTCAGTGGCAGTTATATTTATGCTCTCTGTTTTTCTGAGGCACAACAGGGCAGATTAGTATTTAGAATTAATCACAACATTTATATGAGTGCAGCAACATGCAGATGGTGGGATGGCGGGCTTTAGAGACATGCCAGCACGCTCTTCAGTGATGGTTCAACACAGCAGACACCAATATTTAACTCGGCCTTGGTTTCAGCTGTTTCAGATCATGATGATTGGAGACAGTTGCTTTGCTGTGATAGCTGAAAGTGGCCTCCTTCATACACTAAATCTGACCCTGCAGTGGCTCACCACCAAAATGCCAGCAGTGAAGGCAGCTAATTGGTGGCACCTTGTGCCCGGGCGAACATGCTCAATGCTGAGGCTCGGGGTGGGTGCCAGGGCGGCGGGCTGCTGGTTGGCCCACACAGGCAAGATGCTGACTGACTGGTGGTGTGTTGGCACTGGAGTGTTGACAGTGCAGGTGTTGGTCAGACTGAATTACACATTGGGTATGTAGCTGGAACATGTTTCCGTTGCTGGCTGTGTTTTTGTGTGCTCATTATAAGAGAGCCCAAGCTTCCACCTCTGGATGAGTGAAAGTATTGTCTGCCGCCACAGAACCAGTTTATGCCTCTCACATCATCTCTTTCACATTTGAGATTTTTGCATTGATAATTATTTTTGTGTCACACTCTGTTTGATGGCTGTGCCAACAATTTATAAAAGTGAGACATTTTAAAATTTTAATATTTCTAACCCTGGTTTATAAGACATGGTAAAATCTAGCTGTGAGAGTAAGCAGCAACCTTTCTGGTGGTCATTTTTGTTCAACGCCAAGGATGAACTTATAAAAGTAATGACAGTGGAGTCTATATGTCTATAGTGCCATGATAGAGGACTCTTACTGGATTGTTGTCTCTCTCTGTGACTGCAATGTAATCATCACCCACACAAAAGTCCAAAATGTATAAAGAAAAGATGACGGCACCTAAACTGGGGCTGCTGTTGGGACTGACATTCTACTGAATCTGCGACCGATTACACACTGAATTATAAATTAAAAAGGCTGGCACATTGGTGCAGTGGTTAGCATTGTCACCTCACAGCAAGGGGGGTCCTGGTTCAAACCCAGGGTGAGGGAGCCCTTCTTTGTGGAGTTTTGCATGTTCTTCCCGTGTCAGCGTGGGTTTTCTGCGGGTACTCCAGCTTCTTTCAACAGTCCAAAGACATGCAGATTAGGTCAATTGGTGACCCTAAATTGCCCGCTGGAGTGAATGTGAGTGTGAATGGTTGTCTGTTTCTATATGTTAGTCCTGTGATAGCCTGGCGACATGTCCAGGGTGTACCCCGCCTCTCGCCTGAGCCTGGGATAGGCTCCAGCCCCCGAGGACCCCCAACATAGGCAGTTATGGAAAATGAATTATAAATTATGCCATGGAGACTTGACTTGCTTTGCCCAGAGGCTAGGGGCTAGTTATAAACAAACAATAAAATTAATCATTATATATAATAAATAAGTTGCCTGTTTTCAACCTTTTGGCGTTTAGTGTCCTCACTCATTTTTGCCAAGAAAATATAAACAGTAAAAAGTATAAAAAATATACATATACGTATATATATATATATATATATATATATATATATATATATATATATATATATATATACACACAAAATATACACAATATACAATGTCATATATATATATATGACATTGTAACAAATCTTTATGTGTCTGCAAAAACACACTCTAGAAACATAAAAGGCGTTATATATACACATTATTCTTGAGATTTCTGCATCAATGTAATTAATAAAGATAAATTGTATTTGCGTAAAAAGATTTTGGACTTTGTCACCTCAACTTGCCACCAGCCTCCACTGGTTAGCTGCGCTATTTAATAGTGGGAGGAGACTGTGGGAATGAGAGGCGAACCATTTCAAAAATTCAGATTTCTCACTAAAATAAGAGCTGGTTGGTGGTCAGATACACGCTGAATTTAACAGCAACACCTGTTTACTTCACTTCCACCAGTTTGTCCTTTCAACAAGAGAACTGAAAATTGTTTACATTCTTGCGCCTCCCTGGAGTCTCCTCCATGTTTATCGTCTACCTGGTTTTCTGCTTCTTGTTTGGTGCTTGAGAAAATGCAGCTATTGGTTTTTGACAGTGTTCACATTATCTAACTTCAGTATTTGCACGAGCCAAGACTCAAAATTTACAATGATGTTAAACCTATTTGAGACAAAGAGAAGACTTAAGACAGCTCAGAGCAAGTTTTATTATCGGAAACACGAACACTAATAAAGGTAAAACTGGGGATTTTATTGGGACATCGGAAATTTGTCTGCGACACTGAGATTGCTTGAAAAGTGGATTGGCATAAGGCCATCATTAGTTCTAATCTCTGACCTAAAACTTTAATAGTCTGAGAACACCAGATCAAAAAGTTTCATGTATGACCGAACTCCATCAGCTGAAGAGGACTGTAACCTGCTGTTGAAAGCTCCAAAAAGTCATTAAACCTTGAATTGAGATTATTTCTCCAGTCCTGCAAATCCTGACTGGCAAAGGAAGACGTGTAGACAGGTGATCATTTTGCAGAACTCTGTGAGCATCTAGTTTGCCATTTAGATATAAGAATTCGCTGGCCCATCACCAATCTAAATGAAAACAAGTATGGAAGTAGTTGTTGAAGCAGTATAAGGTACATTAAGATCAATTTGCTTTGCACAGTGAGGTGCTTCAACAAAATAAGGGAGAGTACCTTTGACTGTAGTTCAGCCACATAAATTCTCCAATCTTTCTAATGATGTTAAATTGAGCATTGTTATTTAAACGGAACTTAAGAGAGAAAGATTGCTGTTTCACTAAGGAAACTTTACTTTTTACTTTGAGCTCAGCTCTCAAATTTGACCATGCGTCACAAAATAACCCTTTTAAAGACAACAGTTGGCTATTATTACGGTGAATAAATGGCATTTACAGCAGAGGTCCTTTTCTGTGCGAGATTTTTTTTTAAATATAACACAATTGCCTGTTTCTGTCTCTTGCTCTTTACACACTACTGCGTCCTGGAGAGAAACAGAACCTGCAACTCCCTTCCACTGTGCTGGTAATCATCATTAATTATCCATATTATCTGTTTTACAAGAAACCCAAAGCAGTCCTCTCAAACCTCAAAAGCCTGTTGTTGAGCAGCTGCTATTTCCACATGACTGCACCATGCCTCTGTCCAGAATATATTTGTGTTTCTATTTTTTTTTCGTGAATCAAGACTATTAATTAAGATTTTGTCCTGCTGAATGGAAACTTCCTCTTTGTCATGCTAGTATGCTAATGAGTGTGACTGCTGGACCCGTGTCCAAATTATAGAGCTGGATAAACGCTA
Source organism: Epinephelus awoara (assembly GCA_035609425.1). Classification (NCBI taxonomy): domain Eukaryota; kingdom Metazoa; phylum Chordata; class Actinopteri; order Perciformes; family Serranidae; genus Epinephelus; species Epinephelus awoara. The sequence continues at coordinate 7,995,456 of CM069296.1, read as the reverse complement.
TGCCCTGCTAGTGTGTCAGAAGTCAGGCCATTAGAAGAGTCTGTCTCATGTCAGGCAGGTGTGTGGACTACTAATGTGCATCAAGGCATCTTTATTTAAGAAATGGCAGGGTTGTGTTAGAAACATTAGCTTTGTCCTAATTCATACTATACTAACTACAAACTACTACCAAAATGAGGGTGAAAAGATGAAATTAACTTTTTGGCTCACTGGCGAAGGGGATTAGAAAAGTCCACTGGCCAAGCATATTTGTCACCGGCTACTATATTAAATTGCCTTTTTTTGACACATATACATTTGTTTCAGTACATTTAATTGAGATAATAAAGTATTATGTTGAATACAGACTTAAAGAAGAAGCCAGAGCAAAATTTAAGGCAAAATTATAGATCAAACATAAAAGTAAATATGAAGGTTTTGTAAACCTATTGGATGCTTTATCATTTGGATCAACTTAAATAATCATAGGATGAATCTGCTTCATCAGGCCTATATGGGTGTGGTTTGATCACATTTGGGTAACACTGGTCTGACAACACACCAATGAAAGATCTCCCTTCCCACAGTAGGGCGTTTATAGGTTGAAGTGAAACCACGCGAGGGGTTCAGACCAGCAAACGGAAACAAGGGCATGAGAGAGAAGGAGAGGGTGGAGTGAGAGTGAAGAGGAGATCAATGGGCCTGGGGAGCAGTGCCAGAGGCAAGGATCAGGTGTGCGTGTGGTGATTCATTGGAGTAGCCTATGTCTCTTCCCTAGTGGAGCTATCGCCGCACAGTGACTCAAGCCTTGCTGCCACACCTAGTAACCAGCAATGGGGGGGTGCTCCCCAAGCTCTGCATGCCACCACTGTTTCCCCACATGCCGGCTAGCAGCACTAGCAGCACAAGAAAAAGTCCAGGTTAGGGGTGTGCCATTTCATATCATTTACAATAATGCCAGTCTTTTTAATATGACAGGAAAAATATGTATCATGATACCCGCAATATTGCAACGTATTGACGTCATACTGTTACAAGCATGGCTGAAAGCAAAATTATTACCAACTCTGCGGTGGTTCCAAAATGAGGAGCACTTTCAGTAGTGTGGATTAAACTGTGGTGGCATTATGCCTGGGTGTTCTGAATATTTTATGAACAGCCCTGGGCTTCTCAAGAGTCTTTTAGTGACTTGTGACTTAGCGCTCAGAGGGAACTCATTCAGCGGCTCCTCTGGCAGCAGCACAGTGTGTCTCCCTCTCCTCTCTCGCCGTGCACGCACGGGAGTCAACATTGTCAAGTTATTTTGTCATAAACCTTTGGTAATGTAAACCTAAACGACAGAGTAAGGAGCTATGCCTGCCGAGTGAGTACCCTTTGGGAACTGTGTAAGACACTGGCATAGAGGCATGAGCTGGGCAAAAGCTGAGGTGTACGCATCAGTTCCTGGTAACCAAGGGGTTGGAAGAACATACTCTATCTTTGATGTTCAGAAAGAATGGCAGTGGAGGCTGGGGATGCAGTGGTACATATAGAGATTCCCATGAGGGCAGCAACATGCAGGTGGACAGCTGATAGATGACCATAATCTCTCCTCCTTTTAATTGGACTGTCGGATTTCCTCCTTTTTCCCACCTAATTGTGCTGGACATTAATTCCTTTTAACAAAGTCTTGAATTGACTCATTTGTTATGGTATATGGAGATTTTGTGCTGGACTTTTTCTATTTAATTTTGTTTTTACTAGCTTTTATTTCATTAATTTGTATGGTGCAATTTTACAGTATAAATAAATTTAGACTTTAACTATTTCCTGTTTACTATCTATGAAACCCATGCTGCACTTCCCCCATTTCAAAAGAACCTAAACACAAACTAGAGACCCAGACTCCATAACCTTGTGTTGGCTATTTTTAACTTATTTATTCATAAGATTCTTACTGGTAAAATTCCTAGATCCTACCCCGCTCTTTACATTTCCCTACATACCCTCTGCGTCTTTTTCTCGAAACTTTGAACTGTAATAACTCTAATATTACATCCAGTGACGGACTCAAATGCTTTGCACTATCTATCCTTCAACCCCTGCCACTGGCTGTGGCCTCCATTGAGTTGCCATGTGTGGGTGTTTGTTGTGCAGCATAGCCTATTTCCACTGAATTCTCCTAATTGAACCACAGGAGCATTGCTGGTTGAAAGTACAGTGAGGAAACTGATCAGCTGGGGACATTCACACTGTCCTCCACCGTCCCTGGCCGTCCCCTCACTGTCCTACTGTTTACTATTCTACTTCCACTCCCAGCAGGGACCGCAGATGGAAGCCATTTTCAGCGCCTTTCCTCCCAGCTCCCCTTGCCACACAACCAAAGTCATTTGCACTACAGAGACATTTTAGAAAATGGGGGAAAAGACATGTTTAAAATATCCCCCTGCTTGAGCACGGCTCCATCCAGATTCCCCAAAGAAATTAAGAGAGCCTAACTGGCAGCTTCTATCATGTCCTCGTCCATGCTCCTACGCAACTGTGACAGTCCCCACCGGACACTGACATACATGGGTGCTTTTTAAGTTCACAGTGCTTCCAATAAAGGGGTGGAACAGCGAGCATTCTCATGAGGAACGGAGTGGTGGGAGAGGGAGGGGCATGGAGAAATCTAGCACCATCTTACGGGAGAATCTGAATCAGATTTTCTCTCTTTTCTCTCTAAATCAGGGTTTAAGTCTTTAAGTTTTTTTTTTTATATATGAGCTAAACAATCTGCCAGTGAGATGAGAATGTGACCACCTGTTTCTACTACAAATCTACTTGTTGTCAAGATTAACTTCAATGAGATGTCTTCATAACAACCAGACCTGGTCCCTTAACGGCAAAATAGGTCATTTGTCATTTTCTTTTATGACAACCCACATGGTATTTACTAAAACAATTTATTTGAGTCTTGTCTGATCTGTCACCTAAAGGGTTACATTTTTTGGTTTAGACATATAAAGCCCCTTTCAGTCACGGTTACATAGACCCACTTCACACCTTGCATTAAAATGCGTTTTGGGTGATCAGATTGTAATCAGATAGTAATTGACCACGTGAAAGTACAGGTGTAAATGCACCCAAACAGACTGACGACAGATTGTGATGTGATGGGACGCAATGTGACCACATTGGATACAAGTGGAGACTGTCGCTTAGGAGGTAGAGCAGTCGAACTCATCCGGATGTCAGTGGTCCAAAGTGTCCTTAGACAAAATACTAAATGCCAAGTGGCTCAAATGTGTATGTGAGTGTAAATGCTTATCTGAAGAACAGGTGGCACCTTTCATGGTAGCCATTGCCACCAGTGTGTGAATGGTGCCTGTGTTATAAAGCACTTTGACTGGCTGCTAAGACTAGAGAAATGCTCTATAATGTAGTCCATTTACCATTTAAGCATAAATACCATTGTGTTTTCAGTCAGCATACAACAACTGTGGGTGGAAATATGAAGTTAGGTGACTGTTCCAAACCAATGAGGCAGCAGCAACTCTTCCTCACCTGAAGCTGATGCTGCAGGGTGCATGGTGGACTCTATCGGATCTGATGCTAAAACTACTGCAGTGTCTGCCTCATCTGCATAGTATTTTTCCTGTCTATCACTGTTTTTACAATCAGGCAGGTCTGTTTCATCCTCGCCAACCTCACTATGCCTTCTAAATCTGACTGACTCTGACATATATAGATTCTGGTTGTTGTTTTTCTCAAATAATAATACCTTTTTTAAAAAAAAAAAAAAAATCTTATCTTAATAATGTGGGTGCAGGGCCTGTTTTGACTGCAGTGGCTACAAGGGGTAACTTTATAGGCCACAGTGAAAAAACACCAAGTGTCTGCTTTCATTTTGGTCCAATTAAAGTAGAGAAGCAAAACTTAGCAATTTATATTGCAACTAAAACATTTATGAAGCAATGGTAAGCAAATGGTAGCTACTACCATTGGATTGTTTGAGTGATCAAATCTCAATCAGATTTTAATGTAGACACTGGAGACATATGTTAATATCAGGTGTAAATGTAATCTGGTGGAATCATATCTACATGCAATCTGGATACAAGACACATTTAATGCTAGGTGTAAAGGAGGTTCTAAATATTAGCCTCATACCTGAGTAAGAATCCAAGCTACGTGTAAGTACAAGACCTGGTGACATTTCTGTAAAACCTCCCAACACTGGTCAAATCTGACTTTACTGCCATCAGATAAAGACTACAGCAGCACAAAGTACAGACATTAAATGCACATCTTGTTACACCTTCTAAGAGTGCTGTGATAAATGTATCACTTATTATCATATCCTCAACTGCTCCATCTCGCACTCCAGGTTCCAAATTTTGTGTCACCATTGTGACTGTGACAGTCACGTCAATGCTGAATAAAGCCATTACAGAACATTTACCCAATATGGGTACCTACGTCTCAGCGCAAAAACATTTACTTTAGCTGAAAGATGAAGACAGCAAAGTGACATGAATCTATAAAAGGCTTACATTGGAAGGTGAGGAAAATATCATGGTCATGGGTACAAGAAAACCTCAATATCAGTGGCAAAGTCATGGACACCCTACTGTCCACCCAGACCTAATCGGTGTGTAACAGCATTGTCACTATACACTTCTACTTTTGCCTCTGGGAGTGATTAGTCTTCATACACGTGGCTAAAAGAAGTTGCTTGTCAGCACAGCATAAACATGAGTCATTTTGTATTTAAACAAATAACTAATGCTGTAATGTTTGGCCATTTATACTTTAATTCAGAGAGAAACGGAATGACATGCAACATTGTCTCTGGCAGGGTGCGAATCATGAGCATTATGGTTCACGTGGTTCACGATGGCATTTTGTCTTTTGTCTAAATAATGACTTCCTTGAAACAATAAAGACTGCATTAGGAAGAGGTACAGTTATTGTGAGGACCTTTTGTTGTATTGTATTGATATTTTGACCATTTTTATGCAGCTGGTAGCAGGCATTGCCAGTCTCCATTTCATTGTCAAAGATTCTCTATACTATACTATACTTTCTCTGTTGGCTCTATACTAAATAGTGAGGACAACACCTGTGAAGATGAGGTTGACATATTTGTCAGCTGGTGTGATCCTAATTAAAACTAAGCAGCTAATTGTTGACCATCAAAAACAGAGAGAATCAGAATCACCAAACTGTATCTTTTTTATCTAGATGTTAAAATATTCTCTCGACTGGAAGATCATTTGGTGCTTGCTTTTAAGAAAAGGGGCAAACAAATAACACGTTTGCAGTGTAACTTTTAAAAACAAAAACTCATTACAGCAGCACTGACTGTATTTTTTAGCTTTGTATCAAGTGTGAGTCATTTCCCTAATGGCCAGCAGGGGAGAGGAGGGGCTGGACTCCTGAGCGACTGAGCTGAAGTATATCTGAAGTAAATGAGAAATGATTTCTGCTGAAGGTTAGCTGGCATCATCCACAGGCTCTCTCTTTGTAGCTGCCCGCCTCTCTTGATAATCCAGCTTCCACTAATCCAAACATAATAAAGACACAAGTCTCCCCTTTTTTCACTCAACAACACTGACTGATGTTTATCATAGATTCTCTGAGCTTACTAGCAGTTCAGCTGTGTCTGTGTGTACATTATTATATACTGAAAGCAAGCCAAGTCAGAAAAAACAACCTGTGGCACAATTGTACACTAAACATTGTTGTGTGTATGAGGTCTATGGTGCGTTCACAATGGAAACATTGATTTTTCTAATGTGAAAAGTCAACATTTTTAAATCTTACTGATGGAAATGAATGAGTTCACAAAGCTGGAAAAACTACAAACAAAGGAAAAAATGTATTAAATAATAATATAACAAAAAATCAGCACAATCACTCAAGAGTAAACTTAAAAATATGACCTGTTTTGTTAATGTTTTTAACATTAACAGTAATGTAAAATTACCAATAGTGTTCCAAGATATCCTTTAACACACATCATATGATTTTCTCATTTTAAACAAGACTTACTTAAGATTTATACTTGTGCATCAGCTCTATGCAGAGCCTACACCGTAGCCTATGTACGTAGCCTACGCCGTTGTGAGCATTTGTACTTTGTGTGGTGGTGTGTCTCTGTCATTCTGCAGTTACACCTTCAAAACACTCTCCAGTTGCGAGGTTTCTGTGAAGCGCTGTGAAGTGTAGTTGATTCACACCTAAACACAGTAAACATGGCTTAATAGCTACATTTTCAAGCACAATCACACACTTTATGCAGAATTGCAGAATTCACAGACAAAGCATTTGTCTTTTGCTGGACTCATTTGCCCCACAAATACAACATGCTATTAGCTTAAGCCTATGGCACTTTACGTCGTATAAATTAGACTAACGGCTAGTGGAGAGTTCATCTACTCATATGAAGCCAGGAACAACAGTAACATTTAACAAGAGTAATGTTACAAAATTCAGCTCCATTACAGCTCACAAGGTTCACCAACAAAACAACTGTCTTACACTAAACATGTTTTCCAAACAAATACAACATGCTAACGCTATTAGCACAAGCCTTTGGCATTTTGCATGGTATAAATTAGCCTAGCGACTAGCAGAAATTTCCTCTACTCATATGAAGCAAAGATAAATCATACATAAGACTTAAAATACCATCTTATGGAGGCTTTGTCTTCACGACTTATTGTTTCTTATCTGTAAAATAAAAGTAAATAAAAGCTTTGTTTACACTGAGGTAAATGGTTTTCAGCTTACAAAAATAGACAGGTCTGCATCATCATGACGTGTAGTTACTTTTCTGGGGAGGTGCAAGTCAGGCTGTTGCGTAGATTACAGCATAGCTTCTGCGTCATAGGCACGTCGTTGATTCGACGTAGAAGGATAAATTCCGCTTAACAGTCTTCAGGTATGCTGGCAGCTGTGTATGGCTGCACAGCATTACTTTGAGCTGAATGCTAAAATCAGCATGGCAACATAATAGCAATGATGGTAATGATTTGCAGGTATAATGTTTAACATGATCAAATTTCTTTGTTTAGCAAGTTAGCATGCTAAAACTTGCTAATTAGGCTAATTTACATGAATGATTTTGGTGATAAAATTTAGAGGTTTGCCTGACCATCCAGCTTGTCTAAACTTAACCCCCTGTATCCCTCAGCCTTAAAGTATATTACTAAATCTAGCTTTAAGACCTATCATTGTACCTTGAACAGCATAGTAGGGTGGTCGATCCTCACTTTGCATAGGTGACAACCCTGGTACATTTTGGTCTATAAGATCATCTCAGGTAAAAACCCATTTTACCTGAGACACAAGTTTTTATATTTGAAAAGCAGTCATAATCTCAGGTCACACAAATGGCTTTAATTCAAAGTGCCTTTTATCAGAACACTGGCTAAGAAAACAATTCTGTTCTACCACAATCCCTGATCCTTAAAAATGACCTGCAGGCCGAGGTCAAACTCAAGCCCTCTATGTCTTGAAATAATTTTAAACTTAGCATAACAGAAGTGGTCACTGTCTAAACATTTCTCCCTGCTTAATTCACTCTACTATGTAATGCAGCCTATTTGGACTGAAAAATTTGACCTGATGATGGCACTAGCGGAAAACTCAGGGGGTTATCAGAGTGATTACAATTCATCCTGAGGGGAGAACATGATGAATTGGGAAGTACATTTTATAGCTTTTTTTTTCAACCGTACATGAAAAGAAATTCAAAAAAAAAAAAAAAAAAAAGTTATCTTACAAGGGAGTTACTCAATGGATTTTTTGCTTGATGAACACCACTTAATGCAGGCTCGCTGTTTCCCCATGCCTCCAGTCTAAGAAAGACAGCCAATGCTGGACTACTCCCTTCAGGACTAAACATCATGGTACATCTGGTCCTTCTGGTTCAAACACATTGCATATCTTGCATCATATTCCTGTCATTATATGAACATACAAAGTTGGTGACCTCCACTATGCATGCAATGTGTGGGTGTTTATTGTGCAACGCAGCCCATTTCCATCTAATTCTCCTAATTGAACCACAGGAGCATTGTTGATACAGAGAACATGAGGGACACTGGGGATATTCACACTAGCTTTCATAATGATCTCAGACTCTTTATGAAACCCAGAACATCTGAAATCTCTACCCGGCATTTCAAAACTCAGAGGAAGTGAAGTGGCAGACAAACGGAGCTGAAGAGAGGACGGTCGATGGCGGTGACAAGCTGACATCTGAGAGGTGACGGCGTGTCAGTGAATCTATTTACACACCCATAAGAAGTATGACAGTGGAGCAATTCAGCTGACACAACGAGGCAGCCATGGGAGCGACTGTGATGTGATCCATGGAAAACGCTAACAAAATGCTGCCATCTTCTATTTCAACAAAACACTCCACACAGGCCACCTTCATCGCTCAGGTCCTGGCATCGAGCCAGTGACTCAGGGCTCACTTTGAATAACCTGGGATTCTTTCATTCATTTTGCATTGTGGCACATCTGCACATGTTTTATCAGTGGTAGCTATGTATACAAGTAGTATATAATGCTATTTCTAGAAAACAAAAGAAATTATACAGATCATTTGATTCAAATATCATATAAACACAGGGTTTGGGTTGTGGCCACAAAGTTACCCTTTCGCCACCAGATATCACCAGAAGGTGTTTAGTTTCATTTAAGGTCTCTATAATGAGACTATGGCCAAAACCCATTTCTACCCTTTAAATCTTCCACTTGGTATTGAGTGCCCTTGTTTGCGAGATAACCCTTGACGAGGGAAGTGAGAAATATTAGGGTATTAGTGGTGTCTTGCCATATATGAACACGACACCACTACATGCAAATCGGCGTGGCCGATGTGCAGGCATACATCACGCTTAGTAGCGACGCAAGATACCGGTAGTCATTCAGGTTTGAAAATGCCGGCTCCAGTGCTTGTGTTGTGGCATGTGCTATGTTTATTCCTCTCTGTCTGATGAATCAACAGAGAAGAAATGCTGAAAACAGGAGGCGCATCTGCACATCTTCTAGTTCTGATTAATTTTGTTCAGGTAAGTCGATTTGTTTAAATATTTTGATGCTGATGAGTTTACGCTAGTCCAACCATCTATTTTTTTGTATAGCCTACATTCCGATTGTACAGTAACAAAATGTTTTCCAAAACTTGCCAACTTGCCAAAGGTGTTTCATCTTCCACTTCGTTGGAAGTGTGGGTCGGGGCTCCCTTGGAATCTAGGGCGGATTTTAAGTGTTGGAAACCACTTCCACTACCTCAATTCTGTTTTGGGACACCACTAGCCTAAACGTGAATGTGCACAGCCAAGTCCAAGTGGGTATTTCTAGGGGAAGTGTGGGTATTGGGACAGGCCCCTAATGTCTCAATGAGATTAAAAATCCCTATACTGCAAGCCATAGTACAAAGTACTCCTTGCAGGCTAGCCAGGGCTTGAGATTACTGACTTACTGATTTTTCTATGTATGTATAACTATCACTTTGCAAACAACAAACTGAATCAAGTAAGTAAAACGGAGAACATCGTCATGCTGTTATCACTGAAAGGAGAGCTAGTTAGCTGTTACCACTGACAGTGTGCTGGGTGGCACTGCAAACGATTCTGACTGACCGTATTATAATCTGATGCTGCCAAACGGTGTATCTTACTGCCACAAAAAGGTGGCTTTTGATGGTGGTATTTTACGACTTCACAATGAAAATGGGCTGGAGTTCCTTTTGAGAGGAACATGAAGCGTTAAACAGTGAAACTGCAGTTTAATGTGACAGCACAATTAGTTTACAGTAGATAACAGTAACATTACTGAAGTACTTCAGCTGAGCACAGAAACGATTGAATATACGAATATCCCACGTTAATAAAGATATTTAAATGATAGATAATAGATTTAGTCTATTTAATGGGGGACTACGGCTATTTTTAAAATCCATACATATTATTCCTGTGGTCTAAAACAGTCCCAAAATATTGACAAGCCACCAACAGTTCTGGCCGAAATCCAAAATTGGAGTGCTAAAACTCAAATTCGTGATGTCATACGGTAGAAAGTCTGGAGCGGCTCCATAGACAATGAAGAGGAAAAGATGTCCTTGATGACATTGAGAGCACTCAGGGGAATGTTCTGTGTATATGAGAACATTTTCTGTTTCAGAACTGAGAACATCACAATAAAATGAAGCTCATTTGGGTATAAAAAGAAACCAAACACTGTGGGTCCACAACATCAGTCTCTCATTCATTGTCTATAGAGCACCATACTTTTGGGCTAGTGAATACCATTTATCCCTGAATATATGATTTACACAAATCTCTTCCTTTGACTAGTCAAGGTGGTAATAACTAATGTGTCAGCCATGGAGCGAAAGACATAACTTCGCTTCTGATCTATTTCCCAATGTTGATATGCACCAGTATAGATGTGTATCCTGTCGAGTCATCCAGAATCAACTCACAAAGATGTTCTACTCGATGCAACACTGTCCGTCACTGAGTTTTGAGACTTATCAGCCAGCAGTGTGTGTTGATGTTAAAAGACAGAGGAAGAGTTTAACCTGATTGTAGGACTCAGTCAAAGACAGCAATCGTCAATACTATATCAAATAGACAAATTTTTTTTTGTGTAATATCTAACTTACTGCCATACATTTGAATGAATTCAACTTTACTTTTATTTATGACATTTGACAAATGTTAGCATGTTAGTGACACTTGTGAATTCTGTAATTCCTAATTACACAACAGACATTAATTAAAACCTAGAACTACATTTAGGCACCAGCTCATTTTCTCGGGCATATGTCTACATTGTCAAGTGAGAGAAGTGCCTCTTTATCACGGCAGACTGATTCAAAGAGACAAACAATAAATCCTGTGATGAAGAGGAGGTTATTTGGAATATGACGCCAATCACAGCTCAGGTTTCATACATACATTTGCATGCTAAATGAGGCGTAAATCAACACTTTCCTTGACATCTTCTGAACTAACTCACACTTAGCTAACAACGAAAATTGAGTTCAAGCTGTAACTGCTCGAGTATACGGCAGCACGTCAGATGGTCCCTTCTTCATTGGGCAATTTACCACAGGTCCTGGGTGAGGACAACTAAATTAGCATATTGAGAGGGGTGAGGTAAAGTGTTTGAGAAGAGAGAAGATGACAAAGAGTGAGTTTGAGAGTCACAAACTGCTGTGAAATGTGGACAAGATGCAGAAATAGTACAACGGCGTGATAGTCTTCCATATGCTGCCCTAAATAAGCTCAATACATCCTACAGTCTGTGGAATAATTAACAGTTTCATCATTGGCAAACGCTGTCGACGGGAGATTACAGGGAATGCATTTAAAAGCCAAGCTTCTCTGCAAGGCAGCTAGCTGTGATGCTAAATCGCGAGGCGTGTCTTTCTGTGTGAGAACAGATGGGAATCCCTGGGAGCAGTGAAACAAGTAGGGCCGCCCAAACACGCTGTGAGAAGGAGTTGGGAGAGACAGCATGCACCTATGAGATGATAAGCACTGTTTACAGTGCTCCATTCACAGGACAAACTAAATGTGTCACATGTAACTGTGCTCCAAACAGCTCCAATATCAGAAAGCATTAACAGAAAAGTTAAAACCTTCCGCTACTCCCATTAGTGATATTGCCTTTCAACTTGTTAAACATTGGGCCTCATGAAAGCCATATATGAACCAATTTCCTCTTATTTTTGTTCATATTCTGATTTGTTCTCATTTTATGAGGACCCACTGATTTCCAGGATTCACCAATGTTTTCTTAAGTTTGCTCTTATGTAAGAGTAAATTTTAGGAGTTGTTGAGAGCATTCTTAAGAACATAAGACAAGAACATCTAATTTTTCACAGTCCACAAATTGTTTGTCCAATGCAAGCGAACACAAGTGAAAATTGCATGAATACCATACAGTCAAATTTAAATTTTGATTTGATATTGCCCAAATCTGGACTAAACCTGAGACTAAGGGCCTTTTCACACCTAGGTCGTTTGGTCCAGACTTTTGGACTTTCCAGTTTGGTCTGCAGGTGTGAAAACTACCCCCAGACCACGGTCCGGACCAGACGGTTGAAATTTGGTCTGGCCAAAAGAGGTGGTCTCGGCCCGGACCAAACAGAACCATGGTCCAGTCTGTTACTAGTGTGAAAGCATTTTTTGGATGGTATGGACTTTTGGACCATTGACAAGAAATTCTGGTGTGCCGGTTGTTCATTTCCGCCAGGAGAGAAGTCAAGTCCACCAGCTGTCTATGGCCACTCACCTCGACACTGGTCACTCCCGAGTTGGCAGGGCTCTCAGCATTGCTAACATTGCTAGCTGTCTCCTCCTCCTTCCTGCATCTTCACACAAGGCATAGATTTTTTTTTTTTGTACAAGCCGCGAGTATTGCGCTCTACGTTGGTGCTGCAGCTGATAGCATTGCCATAATAGTATGAGTAGCGTGGCAATTATTAGAATCGGTTCATCCATTTTCATGAGGTAATGTTCGTAAAGGGGACAGCCCTCCATTCCGAAACACTGCCGTTCCGTAACACCCCCACTGTGAAACTGATTTTCAAGTCCATATCAGTTTCCTGCATCAAACACTGCCACCTGCTCTCCGGCCGCACTCGCACAATTCTGAAATTCGTTGTACTACAAAAGCTTGAAATGAATGTTCAACTCATTGTTTTTTTCTGAAAATATGTCTCTGTCTTCATTTATTATGTATAATCTCCCTAGCAGCAAACACATTTAAAAGGAGACGCTTGTCAAGTCTTTTTTACGCGCGCTGTCCGTGGTGCTGAGATCCCCACTCTCGGGCCGCACTCCCGGGGGGATACGTGTTGATACGTAGATGAACGTAACTATTTCACGTAAAGTTCTTTCGTCCGCTCACAGAATTGCAATGTGAATGCAAAACCAAGGGATCAAATGTATACAATGTAGCAAAAACACGGACCATGGTCCGGCCTCTTCGCCTGGCCGTTCCTGCACCGCTTCTACCCCCTGCCCCCCTTCCTCTCCCTGGTCTTCCTCCTGTCCCTCTCCCTCTTCCTCATCTCCCTGTGTCTTGTGGAAGAACACTCTGGAAACGCATATATTATAATCATACCAACATATATTTGCCGCGCTGTGCCGTGACTATCACATAAAACGTGTTATTTTAGCATTACTGTGCTAATGCTCGTGTTACCAGAACAATTAAAAATAAAACACTCCTAACATATATATCACAGTTAACCTGTATCTCACTGGTAAGCTATAACACATCGCAACATGGTTTAGATTCCTAAATAAATATTCACCTCGTCGCTATACTCCTGAAAAACTCGAAAAACTCAAAAAACTCTGCTGTCTGCGCAAGGCTTTTTGTCCTACGAGGCCACCGTCACTTACGCGATGGGAGGGGTGAGTGAGTGAGCGCAGGGGGCGCTACAATCTAGAATTTGGCCGCTGATGTCACTGTTGCTCACCATTTTTACACACTGAGGCTTTAAACAAAAGTGACAGTTATTTACAAAGTTATTTAAAGTTAAAGTTATAACGAAGTTATTTACAAAAACATGAATAGACTGAGGTTTATCCTTTAACCCTAACAGTAATTTACATCCTGCACATAGACTGTTACTCACCACGATAGGCCTAATTTGTCCTTGATCTCCAGGAGGAAAAATAATGTCCGTATTTACAGCCAGCTCAAATTGCCTAAACTGTTGGCCAGTGTGTGCAGTGACAGTCTAATGCTGACTGATTGATTCACACCATTTATTGCGTTAAGGTTGGCTAAGTCACCCTTGTACAGTAGTGCGTGCAGGTCAGTGGTGTTGGGCCGGGCAACGTTCCAAGTAACATTGAGTTATTAATAACTTTTAGAACACTGAGTACAATAGTTACCAAAGATCTTCTCTTCCCTTCTGTCTGTCTCTCTCAAACACACAAACTAAACAGGGGGAGCACCACTCACCTGAACTACGCCTTATCATAGGTGACAGTAGATCATAACCTGGGAAATCAATCATAAATTTGTCACATGGAATTATACAAGGTACAACTCCAGTGAAATGTAATCCAGTCAGCTCCTTTAGCTTGTGCACTGTAACTTAATTCTTTTTTTTTTGCATCTTCTTACATTGTTGGCTTCACCTGATGGTTGTGGTAATCTATGATTTCTGTTTGTGGAATGATTCAACCTCAATAACATGGCTGTATGATCACTTTTCCCAAACACGGACAGTGCCCCACTGCAGTCACCTCTTAATGGCATATAGCTGTGATTCACAATAGGAATGGGACGTGAATTTGTGCAACCTACGATGGTGAAGGAATGGCCTACCTTACTCTGCCTCTGACTGGCTTACCCTGGCATTCCCACCCTAAGCTTAACCAGTCCCACTCCTTTTGCTTTATCCTAACCAATCCAACCAATGAAGGCAAGGGAGAGTGTGGTGGGTCATCCCTTCACCATCCTGGAATTTGCAAATTTGCAAATGGTACAGTACCTCACATTGCCACTGATACACCATCCCTTAGTAACTATAAAGCACACGCCTTCTCTTCTTCTCTGACCAGAGTCATCATTTCTGTCAATTTGGCTGACATCTGCACAATGGCTAGCAGGATGCTAGTTCAGCTGGTATTGTATCCGAAATCACTCCCTACTCACTATATAGTGAGTTTGCCATTTTGTTGTGGTATCCAAATATATATTGGACTCAAAGTATCCCGAAATGCACAGTGAAAAGTGGTGTTCAACCAGTGGTCACTCACCAAGCAATATATCCCATCAAATAAATAATAATAATAAAAAATTATCATGCCTTCCAACAAAGGAATAAATAAACTATATGGGACATCTGAACAATTAGATGTCAGGTCAAGCTATTGGCCAGGTTACCACCAAGATTTGTAAAATAGACATAGCAACCTAAATTAGCACAAACTTAGCAGAGCTGATAGAGAAGTGACTGGAAATGTCCTCACCTACATCATTAAACATTTGAAATAAAATTTCAATGATTTTAATTGCTTTTTTTTTTTTTTAATAATTAGTTGTAGTTACTGTCAAATTGAGCACAACACCTGTCTACAGTGATACCATAAACCATGGGCATTAATGTACTTGGAGTTGTGTATGTGTGTAGTTGATGTAAGAGGTATGAGACGTTGCACCAGGTGTGGTGTGTGACGTCAGACGGATGCGCCCCAGGAAGAAAGTGAGGCATGTGTTATGTTGTTTGCATCGAGCAGCCACAGTGAAGAAGCCTACGCAGTTCTGCACGCTGTTTTTGAGTTATTTCCCTCTATGTAAAAGTCAGACACTGATGAGAGAGGCTGTGCATCATCCCTGCAGTGCTGAAAATAATGTGCCGTTCTTTAACGCAGACAAAGT
Organism: Epinephelus awoara; assembly: GCA_035609425.1. Lineage (NCBI taxonomy): Eukaryota > Metazoa > Chordata > Actinopteri > Perciformes > Serranidae > Epinephelus > Epinephelus awoara. Next base: position 7,980,081 of record CM069296.1, on the reverse strand, counting down.
CCCGTTGTTTATGTGTTGTTGCCACAAAGAGCTAACACAAGCTAAAGAAGCTAATGGTCTTCGGAGGTCCCTTTACTACGGTTCAGGGTCTGCCAGCTTGGCCTTGTTAACACTTATTTATCTTATTTACACAACGGCATGTCATTTATGTCCCTACACGGTGCGTGTCTAAAATCCTCCTCTACTCTCTGTGTCGCGGACGGCAGAGTTCGGCCCTTATGCGCGCACACACACAGACGCAGACAAAGGTGATCACACAAAAGCGCTGAAGAACTCGTTCCCTTTCTTGAGAACGAGTTCTTCCCCACTCACTGCCATGTTGTTTGTGTATCAAGCGCGCGGGGGGGGAGGGGTGAGCCCACTCTGAACTACGGGAGCCCAGTGTGGAGCAGCGGTGGCGGATTTTAAATAGAAACTCGATTTTCATTAAAACAAATCGGCCTAAACTACAAATTTGAATTAATTGATAAAAATCGATTTATCGCCCAGCCCTAACTCCTCATATGCTAAACACTTGGGTGGAAACCTACAGAGACATATTTGACAGTGTGATTTTTAACTGCTGAACCAATCAAAAGACATGGCAATGTTGCTGTTTCACATTAGCAGCAGTAAAAACTACTGTGCTTCTTGTCCAACCTAGAGTTTGGTCAGTGGTAAATGACGGCTCTACCCAGCAGTGATTGCCCACCATCTGTGCGATAAGATGTCAGGTCAAGTTATTGGCCAGGTTACAATAGAAGAAGTCATACCTCCCTTTCTCAGGGAGTAGGTGGTGGGAAATGACAAATTGGGCTATTTTTGATATAAATGTTATAAAAATAAAAGTGAAAGTGTAAAAAAAGACAAAAGCAGCCTGTCACTACCAACCATACAGCACAATCTGGAGACCTAACCCTTGTTCTGCTCCCATAATAAGCTCCACATTGGATGATAAATCAAAGCCCAATAACGATGAAAAGAAACTCCCCTGAATATGATCACTCAGTTGGAGGAGAACAGCCATCAATAAAGATCTAATGAAGAATACAATCAGACAGTATCATGGACTTTGAGACCTTGGAAGTGGAGACAGAGAGACGAAGAATTGAGACACAGGATTTCATTGCTGGAATTGTGTCAGTGGTGCATTAAGATGTGGTTGCAGAAAATGGAATGGATGGAGACGGGGGATAGGAGGAATCGATCGGGAAGGTACAGAGTGAAATGAAACATTATCATCAGGAAACTAAATAAGTGAGAGTCATTTTCCCTCGGGCACCCATGGGACTCTTTGTTGAAGAGGGTAACAGTATATGAAAGTATATTGATGACAAAAAGATTTAAGAGAGCACAAAACAAATTTGAGTGCATCTCAGTCTGTAATTCAACCTTTTAGGGCGAACAGGAACGGATTTGTAAGAGCATAATTAGATTTGTCTGTGAAGGAGGACAGATTTGGGAGTGAAACAGGTGATTTGAGCAGCAAGAGAAACTATGTAACTGCATATTTTCATTTTCATAGATGAGCAGGGTGTGTGGGACTCAAACAATTAAGAGATGATGCCAATGTCAACACAAGGGTAGACTTAATTAAAGACAAGCTAATTTCTACAAAAATATGTCAAATACTTGAGTTTACTTTGAGGTTTTTTTTTCATGTATAAAACTGTATACAATAATGAACGTAACCGCCATGACAACACCCTTTTTTTTTGTGGAGCCCTGTTCTGAGTTTGGCATTTTGGCTGTGGCCGTCTTGGATCTTTGGAGCCACGAGTGACCATATTTGGATGAAGGGATGGGGCTTACCCTAAGGTTAGGGTAAGGTGCATTTACAGCTATAGTTAAGTGTTATAATACTAATAGTAATGCTAATTTCCGCTAGCACAGGCTTAAAACCATGAAAACAAATGCACCTAATGCAAAAACCAAATATGCGACTCCTTAGACAGTGTTTTAGTACAACTTCACTTTGAACAAAGCTTTTTTTTATGTGACCAGAATGTTAAAAAAATAACTAAAATAGTAACTGCTACGATTATGATACTCCGTGAATCTTAGTTTACAGTGTTAATGTAGCTGACCAATGTTGGCACCATGGTAGCAACTTGTCAATGGATGGCACCCACCTGTTACTCCAAGGGGCCAGGTGCTTATTTATGCATGATCCTTGATAAAATCTGACACATACATTGTATAAACTGTACTGTACTGTGCCCTGTACAGTTGTCATGAATGGGGAAAACAATTATAGAGACCAAAACTGTTTTTTGTGCCAGGCTGTTAACATTTTTGTTTCTGCTGTAAAGTTGGGCATTTCAGCATGGATATGTATGAGGACTGATTTGCTCTTGGAGCCAGCATCAAGTGGCCATTTGAGGAACTACAGTTTTTTGCACTTCTGAGTTGGCTTAATTTTTCAGCCTCAGAGTTTGCTGCTTGTTTAGAGTTAACACAATTTTCATATACCCTTTCAAAGGTTCCCTATGAAGTCTTGTCTGTACATGAAACAAGTTATTTTAAGTGTGTATGTATCCTAATGGTTCCTTTCTGGTATTTTTTTTTTTAAATAAAAAAATAGAATTCGACAGATGTAAGGTCAGTTACGTTGAAAAAAACCCTAAAGCTGTTCCTGAGATATAGCATTCACAAGAATGGGACAGACGAGTTTACCACCAAAATGTAATCGGTTCATCGAGTGCAAGTGGATGTTTGTACCAAATTCGAAGAAATTCCCTCAAGGCATTCCTTAGATAGCGCATTCATTAGAATCGGACAGATGGACGAATAAATGAATGGACAGCCCGAAAAAAGATAATGCCTCTGGCCATGGCTATTGCTAATACAGTGGTGTAATAACCACCATGGGATATCACACATGAACAACCAGAGAGTCAGATTTTTAAACAAGGTTTTAAACAAGCCAACAGGTTAGTCAGCATAATTTGGAAGACAAAACAAAGGCCAACAGACCCAAAACTCTTGCTATAACCATCCACTGTAGTTTACAGTCCCACTTCCTCTACTTGCCACACTCATCCTAGTTGTGAACACACACACACAGTTTTCCTGTGCAAGGAGATTATTACAGAATATGTATTCACATTAAGTTTTACCTCCAAAGAAACTAGTTTGAGTAATGTGGATTCATTTTTGGTTTACAACCTGTTTGATAGTCTGACTCCTCATGTTTCTTGCTTCTTCTTTGTCGCACTGTCGCAACATTTTCAGCAAACAACAATTACTTAAATGAAAGCAATGAAATCATACTGCAAGTAATAGTAGGTCACTGGCGTTAATCAGAATTGTACTTAGTACTTAAACATTTTGAAATCTTCAGTGTTGACATGGGCTTATTTTCTGTTTGTTGGCCCATTGCTACCTTTCATAGCACATTGCCTTGCTCATGGTGTGCTTGTGTGTGATTGTAAAATATCCACAGGGTGTCTTTGTAGTGCAGCAAATCAAATATTGATCAGAATCAAATGGTATGAAAATAAGTATCAAAATAAAAAGATTAGGTGGAAAATAAGCAGAATGATCCTTTTTGTTGGGCCTCAGTGCATGCTAAAGTATCAGGAAATACACACAATAAGATAGACGACACAAGTCGACCTCAGTATCAGCGTTCCTATTATCAAGGGGTCCAAACTGAATGTTTTCAGCAATTACTCTGTCCTAGATACTATATTGTTTATCTGATTGCCAGGCAGATTCATTACCTTCTCCACAATGTAGACAGGGAAGCATAAAATACAGGTCACTGCTGTGATTAAATTCTGAAGCCTATATGGGTCAATTCTGATCCACAGCACTGCTGCTGCAACAGTCACAGATATCAAGCAAGGGAAATAAAATAAATCATTAGGTCCATTTTAGAAAAGATATTAGAAGCAGGTCTGGTGTGTTCCTCTCATCATCATTATTTTTACATCTGAGACTTTTGCAGTGATAATTATATGGCAGCATTAAAATAAGCTGTGTTTCATCACAAATAAATAAAATGAAAGCTTTGTGAAACCCAGCAGGTTGTTTTTTAAGACCAGATTCATTGACTAAAATCAAGATGGTAGCCGGAAATGCAAGCTGCATACTGACCCATTTGCTTTTTTTTAGGGGTTGGGGGGTTGGAAATCAGGGAATTAGGACGCACCTTGTTCAGTTGTTGAGGATTATAGGAGTAGCATATGAATTTTGGTCTGCTTTAAAGAATATGAAGTCAAATCTCATCAGCTCTCATCAGCTCCAGTCAAATTACACTTCCCTGATCCCCTTGGGGAGATTTTACCTCTGCGTTTAACACACCCTAATGAGTAGCAGCAACATTATTATCAGCTGTGATCTTCATATGGAACATATGCAGATTTCACTGGCAGTTATAATGCATCTTTTGCTCCCATTTTTCATGAGCTGAAAAAACACTTTTTCTATGCACACAAAAGGCTTATTTCTCTCAAATTTTGTGCACCATTTTTTTTTAATTCCTTGTTAGTAAGCACTTTGCCAACATAATCCATAATCCATCCACATGACAGCTGTGGCATATCAAGATGCTGATAAAACAGTGTGATTGCTACACAGGTGTGCCTTTGGCCAGTGACAATAAAAGGCTTCGAGTAGTGAAATGAATATTTAGTTTATGGGCAAAGGCGCTGGTGAGCAGTCCTGCAGTCAGCAAGTCAATTGCAGGCTCTGTCAAAACTTCACGACATCTGTGGAACTGTGTTGTGTGATTAAACTGCACATTCTAGAGTGGCCTTTTATTGTGCCAAGCCTAAAATGTAGTATACCAGTAGCAAACTTGCCTTAACCATGACCACATTTTTTAAACAATGACAGGGCAAACGTTTGGCTGATGTTTCTTTATGGTTACTGACAGGTTTAACAACAGAGTCGAGCTATGTCAGTATCAATGTGAGTTTGTTGGATCTGTTAAACCCATTGGGATTAAAAACCCATTTTAATCCCAGGGTCAAATACGGCATCCTGGTCAGTGGGCCTTGGCCTCTGTTACCAACGCACAAAGCACCTCACAGCATCTGTATGAGATGCACCAGGCATTCATCGAACTCCAGTGTAATTTCATCAGCCGCAATAACATAGTGAGAAGAGTGAAAAACTCTGAGTAGGGTGGAAAAACAGGACTTTCACCCAGGAGACCGGTGTTTGTGTCCCATGTGAAACCAAAATTCAATTTATTTTTTTTCAGCTATGTAGCATAGTTACTGATGCACATCACGTGACATAGTCGTCAAGTGACATGTTACTGTTAATCAAGTTGTATTGTTGCCTAATACTTGAGTAACTTTGGTGGTGAAAGCTATGTTTCCTGTGAAAACAGAAGTTTATTTTGAACGACACTTTAGCATGTAAGCAGAAATTGACACAGAAAACTGACACGTCCAAAACTGACGCTAGAGGTATACCTAGAGTGTGACAGTTTGAAGCTTAGGGCCACTGACCAAGCTGCTGTATTTGGGAGAAGCTGTGGATGGCAACGGCAGTGCCTTGCTTTAAGGCAACAGCAGGAGTGTTCTTATCAAAATGGATTGCAAATAAAAAAACAAGTCACACTTAGAACACTAACCAGTGTAACACATCATTAAATCAGTCATGAGCTTACATGGTTTTCAGCTGTCACAAGCATGGCACAAATGTAATTGAGTTTCCAGTGCTCCCAGAGGAGGCTGTGTGCACAGAGGAGGGAGAGGCATGGACTCTCCAGACCTCTCCCAGTTTATTAATTCTCCGGTTTGAAATAACATACTTTCCATAACAAGAGCATCCTGTGTCCATAGAGTCCATGTAGCTGATAAGTGAAGAGGACTGATAGGGCTGTCGCTACACAAAGCTGTGTGGTTATTAGAGGGCACATCATGTCCATCGACACTCCTCACAGCTTTGAGATGAGATGAGCTGAAATGTCACACTGATAAAGGCAGTAACAAGCTTAAGAGGACGCAATGAGCTTGAGTGGCATCTTCATTTAAAAAGACTGACATTTTGATTAAAAGTTTAATTTATATATTTCTAGAAGGAACAGACACTTGATCAGCATTTCATTGGTTAGATGGATTCAGTTGCACTGGTGAGGAAGAAAGCTGGGCATAACACTGGCAGCTGCTTTCTGGAAATAACAGTGAGCCCGTTTATATGCACACAAATAAACCGATCATTATCTGATTTCTGGAGTTACCTGATTAGTCAAGTGGTCATGTAAACAGCATAATCCGATCATGGCTTTATCAGATAAAAGCCATTATCGGATTATGAGAAATCGGATAAACACACCTAGCTTTTTCCCCAATAGTCCGTCCTATTTGGTGCATGTATACCATTAATCTGGTATCTTTCGTTCTTTTACATCTGCGCATTTGTGAAAAGTTGTAGAAAACGGATGTGACGTACAACAGACAACAACAAAAATGGCTAGCAGCAGCAGCAGCTGCAGCAGAGATGGGAGCATCAGCAAAACTAACAAAAGTCACTTTTGAAGTGAAGAAGAAACAAAATTCATGCTCAACAAGATGAAAAACCTCAACATTCTCCAACTCCTCGACGGGAGAAAATATCGACACTAAAGAAGGTGTCTGCGAAAACGGCAGAGATGGGTTTCACAAGAACCGTTGAACAAATACACTGCCGTTGGAAATCACTCAGGCTATCTTCCTACAAAGCTATACGACAGAACAGCAGCAGTGGGTCCGATCCCGGGACATGCACGGTTTTTGATGCTCTGGGCGAACTTTTGGAGAACAGACCCTTATCAACCACAGAGAGTGGAGTAGATGTGGGCTTTACTGACGACCCTACTCCAAGCCAAGGGGACAATGCATCTTCATCCATATCATCACCAGGTAGGCATGAATAGACGTGGTTAATTTTGTCTCCCCTCGATGGAGAGAACAGACTCACACATTGAATTATGTTAACGTTAATGTCATAAGACATATATATATATCTATATATATATAGATATATATATATATATATATATATATATATATATGTATATATGTGTGTGTGTGTGTGTCATCCGCACATAAGCAGTGTAAGAACGTTTGTGTTTCCCTTTCAGCAACAAGTGATACTGTAGTCACAGAGGACCCAGAGGATGAACTGGTGAATAGCGAGTCATTTGAGACTCAAGAAGCTGACCAGCCACACTCAGCACCCCAGCAACCAGGTATACAAATTGCTATTGACCTTCCTGTTGTGTTGAGGGTCAAACTGACCTGTTTCAAAGTTTAAAAATACAGGAAAAGAGGGACAGAGAGAGAGAGAGGGAAGAGAAAAAGAGGGGGAGAGAAAGGGGGAAACAGAGAGAGAGAGTGTGTAAGTGTTAGTGTGTGTAATTGTTAGTGTGATGCTTCTTTCTTATAGTAATAAGCCTGCTCGCCTAACTTACTTTCCTTGTGCCAGGTCCGACAACCAGACAGGTTAAAAGGCCCAGAAGGAGTGCTCAACAACAAAATGAGAACCTTGAGAGGCTGCAGCACCAGCACCAAGCGTGGATGGCAACCCAGATGAGACAACAAGTTCATGTCATCCCTGCTGGAGTCCAATGCACGGACCACAGAACAGGCTGTAACCCTTATGCTGGATGGTCTCCAGCGATTGATGCCTCCGATACCCCGACAAATGTACAGCCCTCATCCTTACACACCGTTATATGGTCTTCCAAACTACACATCTACCCCAAAGCCACCAAATACTGATGACTCAGGTGATGCAATGTTCTACCAGTCCCTGCAGTTTCAGTTTTATGAATACCTCTGTTTACCTACATCACACAGTACCTCTGTTTACACTAAAAGTTCTATTGCACAGATAAATTTTGTTTACACTGTGAGTACACAGGACTTTTTATACTTTAAAAAGCACAGTGCGTTACAGTTAGCACTTTTTAAACTGTGACAGCCCTATCGCACAGAGAACCTCTGTTTACACTGAGTGCACAGGAAGTTTTCTTATACATATATATATATTTTTACTATTGTTAAAGCAGTTGGTTAGTGTAAGCACCACTGGTAAAGCATGTGTATTTTGTTTTCATTATATATATGTGTAAATATGTACTAAAGAGGTAAATAAAAGTTTTGCAAACCAATGACACTTGTTCATTCAAATTAGACATGTGCTCAGTGAGCATTGTTTATTACATGTCACATGTTTGTAAATACTGAACAAATGTTTGACTGTTTTTACTAAATAATAATAATAATTATAATATGTTTTACTGAAAAACACACAGTTGTGTTCAAACTAATAGCAGTGTCAAAAGTGTCAAGTCAAAGCAAAAACTGTAGGCCAGTCACTTTTCATAGTTCTTGCATATGAAGTGGGCTGGGGCCTGGTTCTCTCCATGGAAGCTGCCTCTTCCATCCAGGTTGGGTTGAGAATCTCATCTTCTCTCTCACAGAAATTGTGCAGAGCACAGCAAGTGACCGCAACGAACGGTGTGAAGGTGAAGTGAAAGTCACTCCGCTTAAGAAGAACCCGCCCTCTTGACTTCAACCTCCCAAATGCAATCTCGACTGCTGTCCTAGCAGCACTGAGGTAGATGTTGAAGGACTCTTCCTGAGGGGTGAGAGCAGAAGTGTGGGTATACCCTTTCATGAGCCAATCCAATAGGGGGTAGGCTGGGTCACCAAGCACAAAGAAATTGACAGGTATTCCACTGATGTCCCGAACATGCTGTAAAATATGACAGACACAGTACAGTGAGTTGAGGATAATTACAACAGCTTCCTTTAGGAAAGAGCAAGGTAGTTTCAGTTACTTTTTTCCACAGGGCTTGGATTTGTTTCCACAGGTATGATAAGTAAATACAAAACATTTGGAGAGTTTGATTTTTTCTCTTTGTAGCTCTGTACTCCAGCACATTAATCATGACTATGTAGGATGTATGCACTCACTGTGGGCCCATACATACCTTGGGAAGACAGTGTGCCTTCTTGAACAACTGAGATTCCCTGAGCACCGTAGCATCTAGGGTACTTCTAGGGACCTTGCAGCTAGCACTCCAAAAGCTGTCATAAGAACAACACAGAATAATATTACCTACTACTTCAATATTGTTGACATTTATTGCTGTATCTACATAATGAGTACTTTTACATCTGATATTTTAAGTACATTTTGCTGATAATACTTCTGTACTTTAACATAAGTAGATTTTTTCATGCAGGACTTTAACTTGTAATTGAGTATTTTTTAATACTTTTACTAAAGTAAAGGATTCGAGTTCCTCGAACACCACTATATATAAATATATATCTCAATTTTATATAGAGCAATAGTTAACTGTATTTATGGACTCCAGGAAGTATAGCTATGCTACTGTGCTGCTGCTAATGGAGATCCAATGAAAATGAAAGCATAAAAACAGCATAGAGACTATCTAAACTTACCAATACTTGTCATCAACGATGCCCTGCAGTACATAAGATGCCCATCCTTTTCTGTTGACGAAGTCCCTGTAACCATCACTGGGCGCCAGGATAGGGATGTGGGTTCCATCAACACATCCAATGTTTTGAGGGATGTGGAACTTGCCTTCAAACCGCTGGGCTATGGCGCAGGCTTCTTCGAGGGCTGGGACTTTGATGACGTGTTGTATGAGTTGTGTCACCATGTCTTTAAAAAACATGTACACAAGCTTCATGACACCAAGGTGATTCGCTACCAGCCTATACTCTCCACAGCTACCAAGTTTGTACAGAGCAATTGCCACTCGCATTTCCAGAGGTACAGGGGGACGTACTGTTGTCTCATCGGGGCTCATGACATCCTTCATCAGATCACACAGTTTCACAAATGCTCTCCGAGATATCCTGAAATTCTCTCTCCATTCTGGATTTGAGAATTCCTTGAAGACCACTCTTTCCCACCAGTCCTTGCTCCGGACGCGCATCCAGCAAGCACGGTGTTTTGGTAGGAGTGGAGGACCCATCATGCCGAGACCAAGGGCAGATGCTTGCTGAATGAAAGCCCATCGTTGCTTTCTCCTCATGGAGAATAAGCGCAGGACAGCAGCAGTGTGCAGCCTATTTTGCAGGCTTAACAGCTCCCGCATAAGGACAGCCCTGAGCGTTAGCGTCGCCTCCATATTCTTCTTATTCTTCCTTTTGTAGCGTTGCCATGGTGAAGAAGACAGGATGTTTTGAAATTAACAGGAAGTTTCTTCTTCTTGTTCTTCTTTTCGGTATTATGGCGAGTGGCAACCAGCGTTAAGGTGCATTACTGCCACCTACTGTAACAGGAAATTTGAGTTTTAGCTCATGTACTTGGACAGAAATCCGACTAACGGACTGAATCATGTCAACCAGGGTTTTCTGATTATCACATTACTGAAGTGCATGTAAACGCATCAGATCAGATTATTACCATTACCTGATTATTCCCAGTTATCTGATTACTGTGCGCATGTAACCGTGCTTAGTGACCTAGTATTTAAATCATAGATTTGAAACCCTTAATGAACCTGTAGCGCCAATATAAGATGTGGTGTGGATAATTATACTTGGATGCATCGTGATATTCACATTTATTTGGAATAAAATTACAAATAAAGACAGCATACCCTAAAAGAAGGCATTAGTCTGGACATGTTTTAGCACATTAGCTTGTAAATATTTAAATGTTAAGTATACTTTGCTCTGTATAATAGCTATTATCATCTGGGAAATTCATGTCTTGATCCTAGACCGTAAATAAAGATGGACGATGCATCTCCCCTTACTCCAACTGTACAAGAATAAAGCCAAAATATCTCGGGTATGGCCGCTGCCATCTTGCACTGGTGACTCATTTATAGAGTTCCTGCCCATACACTCGTCTGACCAATCGTAAGCAGCGCCATTGATAGCGAGCACACTGATTGGCACACAAAGCTGCCAATCATCACAAAACCCACAAAATCGTCAAATCCCCTTTTTGTAGCATAAAATAACTAATTTAAACCAAGCTTGTTAGAGAAATGAACACTTGAACAGACAGCAGAGTAACTAAAACAGATATTTTGAAATCATTTTGAAATTATCATTATTTTTCTAATTTCACTCAATGGGATGGCCATGGTGTTACATTTTACCATGTTATTCAGGGTAGTTCAGTAAATAGCCTTTCCAACATCTGATGAACAAAAAGCACCAAACAAAAAGGAGAATGTTGTGGTATTCAATGTGCCAGCAGTGAGCAGTTCACGGAGCTCATTTTTCTTAAACTTGCAGTCTTTTTGCTACAAAACTTCTTTGTGTCACTACCCCTCCACTACAGCTCAGCAAAACACAAAGATAGGATTTGATACTGAAAACCTTGTATTGATTTGGCTAACTGAGACTGCTGAATTCCTTATTAACTTTGGCTGAACTCTGAAATGCAGTTTTGCAGAGAAAGGACTGTGGACTTTGTCCACCATCCAACACACTGGCACTAGGAGGGTATCATTTCACAGCCAGTGTGGACTGAACCTTTCATATTAAAAATTGAAATAAATGGCATTTGGTGAATGCAACTATTTATGTGACACATAGATTACTGTTGAAGCCATAAAAGCTTGATTTCTGTGGTACGAAATTACCCAGATCACCTGTACTGTGGGGCCCATTGTGCAAGCACAGTAGAGACTTACAGCTAACTTCCGCTAGCTAAGCAGGTGACTTCCAGTTTAGCACTCCGCTAACTTGGATGGGAATGAAATCATTTAAATGTGTAGCTCTTTTAGACTTTCCAAATGTTATCAGATTGAATGGATCAAATCCAAACAGTGAAATCAGTCATTTCACAGGGGTTGTGACACTCAAAAGGTTACAAACACCTCTTTCTCAATGTAAGTTTCTATAGGAAAAAAGTATTTTGGGTCCCATGGCATCACACGACAGACCTGGTCGTTGTAATTTAAATCTTGGCCATGCCATGTAAAATTGGCTTCAAAGCCTGTCACTGTTCCTGGGGGCTTGTTCTAAGTATCTCTAGAAAGTAAATGAGCCTTTGGTTAAAAAAACCCTCTTTCCACAGTAGAACAATGACAAAGATCAAAGATGTTAGACCAGTGGAGACTGGCCTCTTTCTCCCTGCAGTTGATTAAAAGGTCGAAACACTTAGGTTGAAAATCCATTGACCTTTCTGAGGTGTAACGCCTTCAGCCCAGAGGGGACTTAGAGATGGTATTAAAGAAATGGAATTACTCAGGTAAACATGTCTTAAATACACGACTTAAACAGCACCTCTGCTATACTCAACAACTGAAGGACACTGTGGGTCATTCCATTACCTCAACACATTGAGCAGCGTAGTCCTGGCACAGTGTGTGTGCTGTGATTCACTCTAGCAGTGCAACAATGCCTGACAGGAAGAGCTGTTTTTGACTCCTTTGCTTTTGAAAACTCTCTGGAGTCCAAGGTCATATTTGTCATTTTGCTCACCGCTGAATTTGGGCTTTGGTAACCAACTAAAAAACTGTTTTTTACCCCCAAGGCGAGGGCATCTCTTTTGTTTGTTCTCAGCACAAAATGACTTTAAGCCTGACTTTTCATTTTCTTTTGTGGACAACTCTGCTGGTGATTAGTTTACTGACTTAACTGGTGGCTTATAAAAGGTGGTAGCCATTGAGCATTTTTGTTTAAATGTGTTACAAGCAATAATTCTTCCATACAAATATGACAAGGGACTGTCTCTCACCCGAAACTGTGTATTCGGTAGGATCGATTTTTTTTCTGTATTTTTTCTTCTTATTCTTTTTCGTCCTAGTAACAGTGCGCCTGTCGGCACAATGGTATTCTTGACGTTCACCTCTCTAATCATGTTTTGACGTTTATCCTAAGTGACCTTTTGGATGAGTCATTTCATTGCACATTTCAGGGCACACAGCATTTCAAATTGTTGGGGCATGGTGAGGAATGGATGAACGAGCAAATCACATAGAATCTTTCTTCTGCTCCCTCTCTCTGGCTCTGACACACATACTCACATAGTGCTTTGGCATCTACAACATTAACAGCTAGTGAATATCATCTTTGTCATAGTTTTACCATAGTATCCAATTGGTTTGAGGCTATATTGTGAATGACAAATGATATTTATGAGATCCTGCGGAGCCAAGAGGAATAATTGACTGTGAGAGTGTGCAGTATTTTTTAGAAAACTACACAGTACTCAAATAGTGTTCTCTTAAGTGGTCTAAATTAATATTCATATAAAGCTTCTGGTTTCCCACTGAAGAAGAACAAAACAATGCATTTGTATTTTGATCACTCACACATGATGGAGGTGAACTCACACTGATCAGTACAATTGAGGAAAAAAAGAAACACTCTTAGCATTCATACTCTGCATTATTTTTCAAAAAGCACTTATTGACACAATGTAGATGATGATGGTTTTATTCAGTTTCCATTTATGGTGGGAAGCAAATATTGCTGTTTTCTTTAAGTTACTTGTCAGCCCCACATGCCAACAGACATTAGGGACAGTGAGTAAACAACTGGGGTGCAATTTTACTATGAAGTTTCTGTTGATGAATATTGACAATAAACTCAAGTCAACCTCCCCTCGGTGTCTTATAGCACACACAGGGAGCTCTTTGGAGTCTCTAGGTGACCCACAGCTGAAGCACATTGTAACACATGTTTAAGGTTGTGAAATGGTTCTACTTAGGTTTTGGCAACAAAAATCCTTGGTTAGGTCTAGACAAAGATACTGTTTTGGGTTAAAAGAAATGCTTATGTTTTCTAACAATAATGTAACATGACACAAAATCAGTTGCCATATTTACATATTATCTGAGCCTGTTCAAGATGAACCCTTTCCATTTTGAACACATAATGAAATGTGCTGATCACAACTGGCCTAATACTGAAGACTCAAACTCAGTCTGTACCTGCTTTTTTAAAACCCAACCAGCTTGAACCTGTCACTACTGCCATACCAGTGTTGGGATTCACAGGACCACAGATGATTTATCATTTGGTAAAATCATCACTGATTTCAAGGCTTTTTCCTCTGCATGCTCTTTGTCTTCAAACAAAGAAAGCTAGGTGACACCAATCTCCACAGGACAGCTCACCTCACACCTCAGTGAGACTCAAGTCCCAAAACTTGATTGGACAAGACCTTTACAGTGACATGTGACTCTGTGATTTCACAAATTGTACAAAATCTGCTCCCTTTCACAGAACTTCCCCCTCTCTCTTGTTCCAGCTGTTGAACAGCTAAGACCTCTTTCCAGTTGGGCCTGGAACAGTCCAGAGGCCTAGACCCTTGCTCCATAGCCCAAACCACTAAAGGGAGGGCAACTGATCACAGACTCTCTTGCAAACACAAGGTTTGCAACCAGCTTTACAGCAACAAGGAACTAAGTGAGTTAACACCCAGCGTCTAACTCTTTAAGGGCCCCGAGCGACCAGCTTCCTTGGATCAGAACCCTTGGAACAAAGGACACCACAAAGACTGCAGCTGAAACCACACCTTCCCAGCCTTCTTCTGCCGGCTAACAAAGCAGCACCACCAAGTGACTCTTTCTCCCATCCATTCAAGGATCGGTAATGTAACAGCTGGGCATAGCTTATCACAGCTTTACAGGCTAAGCAAGACTGTTTAACTTGTTGTATGTGATTTGATGCTGTTTACTGAGTTATTGTTGTGGTTGTTGCAGTTAGGTCATTGATTAGTTGGCTCGCCAAAGCTAAGTGTTTAGTTTGCTAATACTGTTCACAAACAGATTCTTGCACAGAACTAAACAATCTCTGCACTAATCCAGACCGTTTGCAACACAAATCACATTCACATAGACTCATTAACAAATAGGCTTTCAACAGAGCTGCACCCAAACAGGCATTTCAAAGTTCCTGCTTCTTTTCCTTTGTCTTTGTCCTGACCACACGGTCAGACAACCACCTCCCCCTGAAGCCAGCCTTGATTCAGCCATTTTGGTAGTTCTCTGTTGTCAGCCATTTTGTTTTGTAAGCCAAGCGGCTACTTGATCACCACACCCGCCTCTCTCTCTCTCTCTCTCTCATATTTGGTGCCATCGTGTGAGGTAATTATATGTTGATTCCCAACACCAGCTTACACCAGAACCGAGTGCTTATTTCATCCATTATTGACTGTAAGATGTACTTGCCTGAACCGAAAGCCAAAGTTTCAAAAAATTAAGTGGACACATGTAGAAGTAATTGATGTGAGCAAAAACCTCAGATTTCCTGCCATTCACACTTCGTTTCCAACATTTTATATACTCTGGCTATAGTATGACGTCGTAGTGTGCCTGATTTCTTAATATGGCCATCTGTTCGAGGTACGCTACTGCAAGTATTTACACTACCTAGCCTACACTGCTAGATGTAGCTACATGCTAACATCAGGGAAACATGTAATCTTGCTTACCGATGTTGTTAATTTCTCCTTGATGTGTGGTTGTATTAAGAAGCTTTTATTGGTGATGTTTCAAGATAAGAATCATTCTCCAGCTGTAAGTGCACTGCTTATATACATGTAGCTACATGCTAGTGTCAGGGACACACGTAACCATGGCTGCTTTTGTTAATTTTTTCCACAATTTAGCATCATATTCCTTCTGGAAAATGTCCAGTTGTGTTCAGATTATTTTTATATTGCACGGCGTAGGGCAGGGTGGTGTCCTCATTCCTAAGGAGAAGGAGTCTGTGGACCTTTGCCAGTTCCGGATGATTTCTCTCTTGAATGTGGAGGGGAAGATTTTCTTCAGTGTAGTTGCGCAGAGATTAGCTAGCTACTTAGAAAGGAATAGCTTAATTGATACCATGGTGCAGAAGGCAGGGATACCAGGTTTTGCAGGGTGTTTAGAGCATACTAGCATGATCTGGCACCAGATTCAGGCAGCGAAGATTAACAAAAGGGACCTACATGTAATAGTTTTAGATCTTGCAAATGTGTTTGGTTCAGTACCACATAGCCTCATCTGGAGTGCGTTTGACTACTTCAAAGTGCCACAGGTAGTTGTCAACTTAGTGAAAGCATACTTTCAGGATATTAGGTTGTGTCTGAGTACGTCAGGTTTCACAACAGGTTGGCAGAGGCTAGAAATAGGCATCATGGCAGGGTGTACAATTTCTCCATTAGCATTTACTATGGCGATGGAAGTAATTATCAGGGCTTCTAAGTGGGTGGTAGGTGGAGAGAGACGGCAGATCGGGTTGCATCTTCCACCAGTTAGGGCTTACATGGATGACATGACACTGGTGACCACAACAATGCCATGTACAAAGAAGCTACTAGAGAAGGTAAATAAGAACCTCAAGTGGGCCAGCATGAAGATCAAGCCTAGTAAGTCTAGAAGCATCTCGATATGTAGAGGGAAGTTAAGTGACAGGAAGTTTGTCATAGATGATGAGGACATCCCAACAATTAGGGAAAAGTCAGTAAAGAGCTTAGGTAGGTGGTACAATGTGGAGTTGAATGATGAGGAACAGGTGGTGAAATTAGAAAAGATGTCCACAGACTCCTTCTCCTTAGGAATGAGGACACCCCCTTGCCCTACGCCATGCTCTTGGTATAATTTGTTTTTCCCAAACTATTCTTAGCTGTTTCCACAAAAATTTAACTGTATCAGGCGCACTTTTATAAACCCGGTAGGGGACTCCATTAGGCCCTGGGGCCTAGGAAGCCTCTGCACACCTGACCACCTCCTGAACTTCCTTCCACCTAGGTGGCCTAATATCCATCTCATGCTCTATCGCTCCTAATGGAGGGATATCGGGTGGGAAACCTACTATCCTATTCTTCTCTAAATCTGAATGTGTTTCTCAAATATTCTTCAACCTCTAACCTTTCTGCTTTGAGCTGCCCTCCCTTTTCCTGGCTGAACAATCCTTTAACAAACTTAAAAGGGTCCTTGAAAAAACCTGTCCTTGCATATTCCTTCTTCCTCCTCTTTTTCCTGAGATGCTCTGCCCTTCTAAGAACTGCTAGCCTGCTTCTCAACTCCTCTTGCAATACCTTAATTTCCTCCCTTTCTTCTTCTGTAGCCTTTTTCCACTGCTTTCTTAACTGTCTCCTTTCCTTGACTAACTTCTCTATTTCTCTTTGCTGTCTAGACTTACCTGCCTGTACCCTCCCACTCCTCTTTCTCTCATGCTCCCCAAACCTCTCTACACCATATGAGTACATTATATCTCCCATCTTTTCTAACCTTTCTATTGCATTTCCTCTAAGCCTACTCAAGATTACTGACAAATCTCTATTAACTATCTCCCATTCTTTACTGTCATTTGCTCTAGGCCATCTAACTCTAACCTTTTGCTCCATGGTTCTCTCTCTGACTGGCATACTGGCCTCAGTGTCACCTGCACCTGCTATGTAGTGTGTGAAATAGAGTATGGTGATTGTGCTGGGAAAGGTAGTATGAGCACTACTTCTGCCTGGAGCTTGCATGTATGGAGCCTGGGTTTGGTTGAAGGTGGCAGTGCTGTTTGGGCTGTGAAAGCCAAGTGTAAGTAAGGAGGAAGAGGAAGGTTATTTAAGTGTGGGAGTGGCCTATTTGAATCCATTTTGTTTTGAGACCATGCTGCAAGGTGAGTGTGTTTGCTGATCTTGTGAGTCTATTTATCTCCTTTAACTTTAGCTTATATTGGAGTTATGCTGTGTAGCGTGTGAAATAGAGTATGGTAAATGTGCTAGGAAAGGTAGTATCAGCATTGCTTCTGTCTGGAGCTTGCATGTACGGAGCCTGGGTTTGTTGAAGGTGGCGGTGCTGTTTGGGCTGAGAAAGCCATGTGTAAGTGAGGTTAAGGAGGTTATTGTGTTGGTGTGGAGAGCAGTGAGACCTGACATTAGGGGAGTGTCTCTGGGACGCCAGAGATCACTGTCTAGCCTCCTGGAGGTGTCGTGGGACCAACTAGACAAAACACTGGTGAAAGGAGGTTCCCACCTGATGACCCCAAAGACATGTTAGTTATCACTGCTCACTGGTCTGTATAGTTAATCCTTGCCATAATAGCTTATCATAGGGCTTAGGAGGTTATTCACTGAGTGCTGATCCTTTTCTAGAGCAGAAACTTTTTGTGTTTATTTGAATGAATATGGTAGAAAGGCTTGTTAATCTCTGTTACAGTCATTCCTCAGTTGCAATTACATTGCAGCTACATGGGAACATATGGGAAACATGTAAACTTATTTGTGGATGTTGTTAATCTCTCCCTCATTTCTGATCATATTCCTCTGGGAACATGTCCGGTTGTGCTTAAAAGTTTGTTTTTTTTAAAAGATTTTTTGTTTTATTCTATTTTTTATGGAGGACAGTGACACTATTCTCCAATACAGTCATTTCCTGGGTGCAATGATGGTGCAGAGACACCAAGATATGGGAAGACCCAGACTGACCTTTTCTGGGAGGGGGCTTCAAGAGGGGTCATTCCTATGTTTCCCGGGTTCTATGTTCCCTGCTTACCACCCCAAAAGGTTCTATGTTTCCCGGGTTCTATGTTCCCCGCTCAACCAAAAAGGGTTCTGTGTTTTCCGCTTACTAAAAGAACCCGGGAAACATAGAACCTTTTTTGTGTAAGTGGGGGACATAGAACCTTTTTTGCAGGGTTAAGTGGGAAACATAGAACCTGGGAAACATAGATACGCTCCCTTTCCTCCCGAACCACTCAGGACAAATCCAATATTTTAAGCCTAAATACAGGCTTTGAGTATTCCCAAGCCATTATAGGCTTTAGACTTTCAGTCTAATTTCCCCTCGTCTTTTTATAGTGTGTAAATTGTGATAGACTGCAGCTTGAGAATGAACTGCTGCAGCCATGAATGTTGGATGTAGGATTTCAAGTAGGCTCATGGTGGTGTGAAAAATGAAAAGCTAGGTGTAAGAATACAAAGAGACTGAAAAAGTATGATGCGCTGTGACAGCTCTTTTTGGGTAAGGTGATGCTTCAAAGAGAACTGAATGTGCCATCTGGTACATCAGAGGGAGACTAAGATACCAATAGAGAGACAGAGGAAAAGACAGGGGATGGAGCAAACACAGAGACAGATAGCTACAACAGTGTTTAGCTGCTGACTCTATTCTCTATCACGGAGCTGCTGTCAGCCCACTGGATCGACCGTGCAGCTCTGGCCTCCCGCGCTGCTCCACCTCATCTAAATGAAATGACAATACAACTGCACTCCCGAGTCCCATCCCTTCTCTTTACAGCGATAAACAGCCCGTTGAGTGTGGCTTCACTGTCATGCACTATCTGCATCTGATAAAGCACTGGACCTGGCAGTGGGGGCGGAAGTAATAAATTGCTTTTTACCTGTCTTACTGTGAGGAACAGTTTTCCGAACTCCACTCTGTTATTGCACTTTTATTCAAGTATATTGTGACACAAGTATTTTACTTCATTGTACTGTAATTCATATCCACTGTTGTTATCTGCACTTATTATGGGCAACTTCAAGAAAGTTGCTTGAAAATACCCAAAGATTCAGTTTACATTTCAAAACTGCATTAACTTTTGCGAGAACCGTGGGCCCTAACAGTGGGGATACATTAGAAACGACTGGCTATATTATAGTAGTAAGTGGTAGTTAAGTGGCAGTTAAGTGGCCCTGTTCTTGAAGTGCAGAAAAAAGCAGGCCTTTATGTGAAACAGGTTTGTATCAGAGGATGATATATTCCTGTTTTAATTTGCTATTTATTGCTGCTTTCTGTTCATGCAATATTCACTTGTCTTGATGGACTCGTTTTTGACGTATTTCAGCTGGCTGCAGAATCTGTCATAAACCCTGCCCACTCCTTGTTAGTGGATAGGAGTAGCCTACACATCAAATACATTTTGCTCAAGGATGGTTTCTGTCATTTTAGGTAGTTATTATCACGCTGCTGTATGTTTAAGTGCTCATTTTTCTGATAAGTTTCAATTAGTCACTGATGCTATAGAAAAGGGGCGTGGCATCATGATTGACAGCTATATGTGTCAGTCGGTATGCTCGTGATCAATGGTGCTGCTTTTGATTGGTTAGATGGGTGGTTGGGCGGTAACTCAATACTGCTGAGATCATTACTGTACAGACTACCAATTAATTGGTTAAACTCTAGATACGAGTTGTTACGAAGGCAGCACCCACACCAATGTCTTATTACTTTACTTTGTAGTGGCCAAGCAGTGGTCCTGCAATTTCTGGGGTCTGTCATGTGATGCCCTGCTGCCCAAAAGAGTTTTTCCCATAGACATACATGGCGACAGGAACATTTGTAAATGAGTAAATACATTTTTTTAAAGAGACTGATAGGGGGCTAAGCGGCCACGCTTTGTTTGTTTACCTACATCCTCGGAACCCATCGGTTGTATTCGACGTCTGACTTCTGCCAGACCCACGATTTTTTGGCATTCTGGTTTGATTTGGGCAGAGGAGGCGAATTTTTGTTTCCGACTTCCATTTATATATAGGTAAATATGCTGAACCATTGCGATGGATTCAGAGTTTGCAGTAACGCCACTTATGTTCCGCCTCGTTAGTTCACCACACGGACCGTTTAACCTGGCAACAACTGCAGCCGGTTCAAACGTGATTGGTCAATATCATGCGGACTACAAACAGCCTACAACTGGAAACCAGGGCTCTTCCGCTCTTCTTCCGGAGGCAAGATCTCCAGGGTTTGCCTACAGACTCTACATTCACTGAATGTAGAGTCTGTATATACAGACTAGTTTACCTAAAACTTCAAGTGTTTTTCGGGGTGATGAGAGGAGAATTGGCAGAGTTAGTCTCAAAAGAAAACTAAAACTGCACAAATATGACAACATTTTGAATTTGAAGCTGACTAAATATAGTAGGTCTCCTAACTGGCTGCAAGTGCCATTTTAAGCTAAACTCTTTTCGGAGGTCGTGTTTCTATTTCTACCGGTTGCTCGATGTGAAAGGGGCACAATGGATGAGGGATGGCTGACGCATGAAGTTGGACTGAGGAGTTATCGATACAATACTCTTAATCCTTCATATATCTCAACAAAAGCCAACATAAGGTGGTATAAGGGAGCTGAAACATTACGGTAAGGTAATTGAAATGAGGAATTATCTGCACCTATTTCACTACAAAAATCTAAATAAGGTGGCTGCTGGCTGGAGGGGAGATCACCAGACAGCTAAAAGTTTTGGTAAGCAAAATGACCTTTGCTAATAACAAGCTAGGCTACTTGCTGTTGGCTACACTGTATGTCACTTCCAGTACATATCACAACATCAAATATGTTTTTTTCTGTTTTTAAAAAAGTAATGTTACAAATATAGGAGGATAGCAAGTAGGCTGCTCACTCATCATTTAAGTCTCCAATGTGATCTCACAGCTGGCAGCTACGTGGTACATGAGGCAACAGCAGTGCATATTTAATGGTTTCAGTGTGGATAGTCAATAGTCAGACAATATTTTTCCATTAGTGTCTTTCTGTTCCACTCAGGACCTGGTAAAATTCAGTATACTGGACTGGTCCGGTGTTTGACTTATATCAAACTGGTTTAAGAATTTTCACACTGGCCCAACCCCACAACCAATGATTTAACTTGCCTTGCATGCTGTGGTCCAGCCAACAATTACAGAGCAAAGAGTTTTGGAAATAATTCAAAATGACTTGCAACTCCTCTTCAACAGTAATCACTCATGGCTTTACTTGGATTTTAGCCCTCTGAGATGGAATGACAAGTTTTTGTTGTTATTGTTTTTCATCATTATTATTCTTTTGGTCTTCTGTCTTTATTTGACAGCCAGTAACATGGGGTTAGAGAGGGGCATGGCATGCAACAAAGGGCCAGCAGCCGGGAATCAAATCATGGCCAATCTAGTTATGTCGTATGTGCCTTGACCATTAGGCCACTGGGGCGACCAGACAGAAAGGCACATTTGTCAGTGCAGAAAAGCAGACAGACAACAGATGACACCAGATTATCACATTAAGAAGTGATTAACAACAACACAGGGATAAGCAAAACGTTGCACTTTGATAGGACAAAGTGTTTCCCGGGTTCAGTGTAACATATCAAAGCACACCTAATTAGTTCCCTATTAAAACATTCATTTGCATTAATTTACTAAATGAATTGTTACTCTTGTTACTCTGAAATGGCATTCAATTTGGTGGATGGCAAACAAGTACCTAATTCTGAAATTTTTTAATTATGACTTACAAAAATGTGTCTCATCAAGGCCATACAGAGGTATATAATTTAAATA
Source organism: Epinephelus awoara (assembly GCA_035609425.1). Taxonomy (NCBI): domain Eukaryota; kingdom Metazoa; phylum Chordata; class Actinopteri; order Perciformes; family Serranidae; genus Epinephelus; species Epinephelus awoara. Next base: position 7,957,910 of record CM069296.1, on the reverse strand, counting down.
ATTTTCCTACTAATCAAGTAAGCTCTCCTGTGTTGTATGCATCCTTTAATTTGTCACTCATCTGTATAGATAGGTGAGCCTTTCTTTTGTGGGCTTTAAAGTAAAAAAAATAAAAAGAAGAAAGGGACAGTGCTGCCATTTGCAACATCATCATGTAATGTTTGCCATAAGTGCGCCTTTAAACTGGCTTTGTTTCCTCTCTTTTCACAGTGTAGAGAGAAAAGGTCTTCACCTGCTCTATTGCCTCTTAAATAGTCTTTATGAACAAATAAATGTGTTAAATCTATAAAGCACTTAACAGTGGTAAGGTATGAGGAAAACAAACACTGGGCGATTATTCACTGCAAAGAAAACACCTCAAAGAAAAATGTTCTCATTTGCTGGGTGTGACATGGAAAATATAAATGGTGGCGATGCCGCTGCTCTCACAATAACCCTTATGATCACATGCAAATTAAAAACAAACCTATTTATATTTTGCTGCTGGGACTCTGCTGTGGAGCTGCACGTTTCATTTCTCCCCTCAGGCACACTGAGGAAGTATAGTGAAGTTCTTTTTATTAAACGTGGTTATTGGAATATTCATATCAAACTCACCAGTCATTGATATTCATTTGCTACAGACTCTCTTGTTACAAATTCAAAATGTCACAGTGAAATTTAAAACAGCCTGAAAGGCATGTTCATTATTTTCTTATTGAAGTGTTGTGGTTCATTGGTTTGGAGATTCTGGCTCCTGGGGGCTGTAGAGCCCGCTGATATTTGTTCAAACTCATCTCTCAGATGTTTAATTAAAGTTATTAGGAGCCACAGGTGAATCAGTTCATTAGCAGTGAATTGTGTTTTCAAATTCCTGCAGTAACACACAGGAGTCTCACTCTCGAAGAACAATGCCAGTTGTGCGGCACTAGAACATAAATGGAACCACCATCCTGCTGCTGCTGTTATTTATTTATATATTTATGTATTGCCTAGCAGGTGAACTAGGTGATTACCTAGAGTGCCATCAGCCAGGAAAAGAAGCAAAGATGCCCCATCAACTTATAAATGGCCATCAAAGAGGTTACCAACGTGCCCATTTCATTTACAGGAATGGAGTGTGGTGCTTAATGTTCAAGCAGGTCATTCTCAGTTCAACACGCATTAAAACTTTTAATGTAGGTAACTTTTATAGATATTTATCAGAGCTCTTGGGTGCGCAGATCTTATAAAACACCCAGGGTGGAATGGAAACACAGACAGGGAACAGCAATCACATCTCCCTGTAATGTGCAATGGGTTTACTTGTTTTACATTTGTGATAAAACCAAGCTGCAACCTGTGGAGCTGAAAAATGATGCTAATGCAGTAGTGCCAAAAACTGCAGTTCCTCTAATGACCATTTGAGGCTGGCTCCAAGAGTGAGCCAGTTTTCATAGACCCCTACTTTAAAATGCCCAACTTTACAGCAGAAATAAACATGATTACAGCCTGGTACAAAGAATGGTTTTGGTCTCACCTTGTTAAATGTTTTTAAGGCTTAATGTTATGCATAATTAGGGGCATGGTTGCAGTCTATATTTCAAATCCAACCCCCTCTCTTCCACAACTTCAGCTGCTCGTCCAAACTGTAGCCTGCAGCTGTCCCAGATTAAAATCCAGTTTTGATTGTTTAGCCTTCAAAAGGCTACATTCTCCACAGTCGAGGAGGGCTCCTCTTTGGTGGGGTGTACTAAGTAAGTAATGGGAATATTTCCAGTTGCTGAATGTTAGTATTTCCATCTTCTAAGCTAGGATGCTGCTTTGTGAATGCATGACAATTAGGAAAATTAATCTGGGAATGTGACTGATTGTTGGATTTGAAATCATTGAGGGTTTGAACAAAAGTAAGGTTGTAACAAGTTTTTTGTTTAGGGGGGGTAACTTGTCTTGTCTTGTTTTTGTCTACTTTTGTCTATGTTTTTTATTAGTAATTTACTACTCTTTACTGGAAAAGTAATACTATTACTGTAATGCATTGCTACACAAATGTAAAGGATAGATAAACTGTTAAAAATAAAGTCTTGTCTTTCCAAAACATCTTCAGTGACAAAATGTCATGGATGTTAAAGAGAAAGGTTATTCTGGTCATCTATTCTATTTTACACATGACATAGCAATGACTGAAATAGCAGTCCAGCCAAGGGTAGTTTGATCAGATGCAAGCTGTAATTTGCATGCATCTACATGCATTAAGTAGTTAGGATGGCCAAAAAAATCAACCACTGACCTCATCGTAGACGCTGTCATTCCGCTCAAAGTCCCCTGCCTTCCTGGGCAGCACATGGACGTGGACATGCTGTAAGCAAACAAACAAGAAAAGGCAATGGTTTATATTTGGCGCTCTGTCTAGAGAAACAGGTACCTTTTCACCTGGGAGTTCTCTGACAGACTGATGTGACAGAGACAGTTCCCATAGAGAGTCTTCATTACTTCACACTACATTGGAGAAGCCAGAGTGGAGCGTTACTGCCGTGCCACAAATCACAGGAGGGTGACCGTGCATTTCATAAAGCGTGCTACCTGCACACCGCAGAGACTCCTTATTTTTATGCTTTTAAGGATTTAATTGACTTTTTCCGCCGCCCCCCTTCTGGTGTCAACCTCCCTGCTGTCACAAACTTGGCCGTCTGTGTGGTTAACTTTGATTTCCTTCTTTGCATGGATGATATGGTAATGTCCCTAAGAAACTGCTTTATCTGACAAAACACACGCTAAGCAAAACAACAAACAGTAAACACTCACTTCAGCAGAAACAACAACCTGTTTTCCATGATAGGCATTCCACAGTCGTCCAACACTTATCAGTACATAAAGTAAAGCCTTAACGTGTGGTAATACAGAGTAACTAATCTGGCTTTACAATTTTACTAAAACATTAACAGGGTGATTTACAAGGCAAGACAAGACAATGTGTAACAACTTCACATATTTTAGACAGCTGAGAGACAAGGAAAGCTAAGAAGTGCCAGCTTTGAGAACCTGAGCTGAGAGTCTCTGCCATGGCTGAAAGTCTTGTATGTGCAGTAGATCCTAACACTGGAAAATCTTATAGGTTTGCACATGATGGGAACTTGAGTAGGTTAGGTTAGGTTAGTTTAGGATAGGTTAGGCAAGGGGACTAAAATTATGACTCTGAGAGTGATGGAATTGTACTGGTACATATTTTTTGCTCAATATAGTTGCCCTTTCTGTTAGGAGAACAGTTCCAAAATTAACTGTAGCCCAAGAAATGAGAAAAAATAAAAAATCAATCACTAATTCAGGAATGAAAAAAAAAGGCTAAGGGTTAAAAAGGTATAGGGCCTTTTTCTTTTTTTTTGAAAAATGGTCCTGGGAATATATTTTAACAATCACAATTGGGCCTTTTGTACCTGCTGTAGAGTATAGGAGCAGCTGGACCAAATCACTATAGGGTTTGAGACCAGTTGGATCTGAGCTAGGACTCAGAGTTAAAGACCAGCAGGATGTAGGACACAGAAAGTGTTTCACTGCAGAGTTCTGAATCATTTGGACCTGGTCTAAGAGCTTTGCTGTGGAGTTCTGGACAAGTAGAACACAAGTTAGTACTGACTGGCTGAGACAGGTAGATGACATCCTGCAAGACTAAGAGTCTGTAGGCTGAAGGACGGGCCTATTCTTATAATGTTTCTTAGCCGGAAAGAGTCAAGTTAAGATGTAGAATTCATCTTTGAGCTGTCAGGATGAACCCACTCAGGAACTGAGGAGCTTTGTGTTTTAATGACAGTGTTAAAAATACTGCCTTTCCGTGCTGGGAACAATGACTATAGAATCAACAATAACTAATAGAAAAAAGGCCCTTGGAGCAACAGCTGAGTGGGCATGATGGTGTATGTGAATATACAGCTAACAACAAGTGCACATAATGGTTATGACATGAATAAAATAATGAACAGCCATTGTTCAATGCTCACTGACAACCTCAATATCACTCCCTTCAATCATCACAAAGTGCAGCCTTCAACACTTGTAGGTTCCTGGAAAAGTTTCTCTGCAGCACACCAAGCCTCACAAAGCCTTTATGACAGCTGTATCACTAATACATATGCTTTAGGATACATCAGGACAATGTTGGCATTGTATATAAGATTCTTACAAATCAATGCTCTACAATAGCTGAAACTTGTAGTACCACTGTACCACCATTTCTCCATGTACTCAAGACATGACATGACATTTGTGCTCTTTGCCCTCCATAACTAAATAAACATTTATTTGTCTATTAGCCAAGGTCAAATGACTTTGTTGGATCTCAACATTTTTTTTCTGTGTGATTAATGTCATCACTCTTTTGACTTTGGGGGAAATTATGGGTAATTTCAACACAGTATGTAAATTATTCATCTCAATCACAACAAAAACCTTCTTTGAAATACTGTCATGTCAACAGCGACCTGTAAACGGATGTGTTTAGATGTGTTTCGATCACGTATATTGGATACTAACGTTGTGTTCACACCAGGTGCGAATAAAACAATTTCATGTAAAGTCAGTGTACATACATGATTAGATACGAATTACCACCGGGCAGCGTGATGGACGTGATGCGAAATGTGCAAATTAAGCCATGCTAATGAAGCAAGTGTTATTTTGGATTACACACTTATCTAGAGTTGAAATATCTGAACTTGACCGACCAGTTCGAGCCACGCAAGCCAATCAGCATTGAGATCCTATGACGAAGAGGACGTACAGGTGGGAGCTCATTAATTGGTTCAGCTATTTCATGCATGTATGACGTGAGTTATTCCTGCATATGAAGTGAGTCAACACAAAATATTCTAGCGTTCAAATTCTCGCGAGTAATGTGACCCAAAAATTCACACAACATAAGGAAAGCTTTTCACTTCCTTATTTCATTATAGTGCAGTATCCTGTTTCCAACAGACATGATAATAGATTGTCAGTGAATAACTGACATTCTGTACTATGCACCCTGAGAAACTGTGTTTAGAAATGTAGCATTCATAGTAGACATAAAATCGTTATATGAGGAATGTAACTGTTTCTGTTATGCATGTCCTACTTTATTGTCTGAAGGTTTTGGGGGATTGTATATGCTCTTATGTGACAATGTGTTTACGGTTGTAATTTTGGCCGACTGTCTCTCACAGAAAGAATTAGGTTGGGGTGTATGTCCACTCTGAATGCAGTAGAATTGCTGTGCTTTGTTACATTATCACCAATTTACAGACATACACAGGGCATGGTCAGTGTGACATGTCTGCTGCAGCATGCCCACAACAAAACTCGTCCATTAAAATCAACTGTGGCTGCTGTGCTGATCACAGAAGCTGCGTGCACCTGTGCGGGCATCATGCTGCTCATTTTCACTTGTACATGGCTGGTCTATTATATACAGTATATATATATATATATATATATATATATATATATATATATATATATATATATATATGTTTGTTTTCTGGTTTGGTTGTTGGTTGTTTTTTTCACTCATCTCCACACCCTCCAATATGTAACAACTACATAGAACATAGGGAAGAGCAGGGTCACTTGAGACAGTGCTTTTGAAACAACTCAGAAACCCACTGTACCTATTCCATTCACCTCGCTCACACTCAAGCACACCCTTCACTTTTAATATTTAAGCCATTTCATATTTTATTAACAGTTTTGAAAATGACAGGCTGTAAGGACATTTGGCACTCTTTTGCTATTTTTCTTCTACCGTACTGTTTTTAGTTATGTCACATACAAAAACATGGTGTTGGAAAGCTGATTTTCTGGCATTTCAGTTGATGTTAGTGTTAGCTGTCTGGGGTTTTGTTGGTAGCTAACACAGGAGTCCAAAGTCTGTCTAGGACAGTATTGTTTTTACCTTGTTACAAATCAACAAAAAGTAGACAAAAACAAGACAAAGGCATTTCCGAACTGAATAATTTACTAACTTGGTTTGAGATTTATCCCATGATCACTATTCTTTGACTCACATTTAGCCTGTGATTTAGACTGCTAAGATGAACGAATATGTTCAAAATGTTTTTAATGAACTTGCTTTAGGTCATAGCCAATGGTCTTATTTTAAGGTTTGTTTAGCCTATTGAGAGATTTAAACTGCCAAGATGAATTTATGGACCATGAGCATATTTTGAATGTAAGGGGTTCAATTATTTTTCATTCATTCATTCAAACCTTTATTCAAGACTCAGGAAATCAGCTGAGGGAGACCCTAAGCAAACAAAGAAAAAGCATGCATATCAACTATAACAAAAATGATTAACAATAAAAAAAATATATATATTAATAAAAAACCAAAAACCATTAACAACTAGTCCATACCCATTAAATGCACAGTTGCCCACCTAGTTTCACATGGTGTGTGTTTGGGATGCAGGTCATAGGAAATTGCAGATTAAATAGTCAACTGGACCCATTAAGAAGAGCAATGTATTCAGACAGAGTTTTTGTGAATTTGATAGTATGATTGCTTTATTGAAAGTACAGTAGTATCATTGCCAATAGTGGGACAGTTAGTGGGCTAAAACTGTACATTAGTAGTTGAGGGAGCACGTTTAAAGGCAGATAGTTAAAGTGTTTATATGTTGTATTGACTTAAAAGTGGGGCGCACTGGTAGTTCATATGGGAAACATAGATTGACCACGTCACTGAGTAGAAAAACATGTGACAGACAGAATGACACACTGACAGTTTCCGTGATTATGTACAGCATACCATACCATGACAGTCATACCAAACTTAGAAAAAAACCCAAACATTGGGCCACAGGGGGAGCCACAGTGATCGGTCGCATTTTAGCCATTTTTAAGCATTTTTCTGTTGCTATAGCGCCACCCAGTTGCCAATTAGAGTTAAATTTCTCCAGTCACCTTGAGGCGTCCTGTTCTACATATCTACCAAGTTTAGTAAAAATCCATATAGCGGTTAGGCCTTGATAGGAAATTAGCTCTCTAGCACCCTCATTTTGTTTGATGGGGTCAATAATGGAGGGTCCCCTCAGATTATGTGTGGTCATATGCCTACAAAGTTGCGTGGTGATCGGTGAAACCCTTGAGATGTTATACACCTTTATGTGATGAGCCACGCCCTCCGCAATATTCATTGCCTTATAGAAGCTCAGTTTTAGTAAGTTTTTACAACTTTTGCCAAGAGGGAACTTTAGATATTGGTCCCTAGATTATGTTCACTGAGGTTCATGCAGATCGGTCAAACTTCCTAGGAAGAGATCGATTTTCAGTATTTTTCAAAAAATTCAAAATGGCGGAAAATCTGTATAACCAGAAGTTATAGGTTCTTGAGACAAATTTGTTCCTCATGAGGAGAGGCATCTCTGTGCAAAGTTTCATGTCTCTACAACATATAGGGCATGAGATATGCCCATTCAAAGTTTGCAATATGAATCGGTTGCTATAGCGCCCCCTTTTGGCCAACTGATGTAATATTGCTTCATTCGCATCCTCCCACGACCCTCTACCACTGTGCCACATTTCACATGGATTGACCAATGTGTAGATGTATAGTTAAAAACATTTACACTCAGTTAAAACAAGATCCAAAATAAGGCACTTAAACAGCCATCAGGGTGGCAGTGTCTATGTTTAAGGTCTTTTGTAGATTATTCCATGTATAAGGTGCACTGTAAGAGAATGACGTTCTTCCTAGTTCAGTTCTGACTAAGGGAGTGTGAAGCTACAACCTAATCTGTGAACGAGTACCATGATTATGTGAGGTCTGAGTTGAGCATGACGAAGGGTGGAAGCATTTGTATCAACGCTATATAAATGAACAAATACCAAGGCTGGTCCCGCCTCACAGCCAAATATGGCCAACCGACCTTTCCGTAAAGGTGGCAGGGATGAGTGCTGTAAGGGTTTTTCTTTTTCAAAATGAAAACTCAACAGCCTCAATAGCCTATAAACCTTAAGGCTAACCACACTGAGCTTATGCTCGCTGCTAAAATAAAGCTCAGAAAACAGCCAAATTCCATATATAGTCATTTGAACAAATATAATGATTTTACAATTGTTTTCTTTTTCTGAAAGATGTGTGGACATGTGACTTTTTTTTTTATTTTATTTTTTGCCCGGACCATCCTTGGGAGGCAAACTATCGGAAAAATGCTTGTACATTTAACAACATTGTGCCTTTCAAGTTTGGGCTATCTTCTAAAAACTGACAACTGTATATGTTCAAGGATAACATAATTTTCATTACTGTTTAAGTACTAGAGATGCGCGGATGGCAGTTATAACCGCCGCGGACCGGGCGGGTCGGGTGATAAAAATGAACAATCTGATTAATGGCGGATGGGTTATGGGCGGGTGAAAATAATAGCCTAATAATAACTTTTATTTAAATCGCACCCTTTAAAAACAAAGTTTACAAATTGCTTTGACAAACATTAATGAGGGGAAAATGTATTGCATGCTCTAAAATGTGAACAACACATTTTAATATTTATATTTAGTCAGGCACAGTCTGGCCGGTGGCCAGACTCTCATTGAGCCTCATTGAGGACCCCTGTGTATGGACCAGAACACCAGAGCATGATGGAGGGCGCGAAGGCAGTCATGTGGAAGGGTTTATTAACACAGTGATCCCCGCAGCCGCAGGAATGAGTGTCTCCTCATTAAGAGTGCCAATGTGCGCCTTTACGCACGGAGTAACAGCGCCGTTTTATTGATTATTTTAATGTCAGTCAGCTGACGGGATCAGCCAAGATCTAATCTTTCCTGATAATATAAACATGCGGGTGCGGGTGGATGCGGGTCCGTAATTATAGAAAATTAATTTGCTCGGATGGGTGGCGGATGGATGATTGATGGATAGATGCGGATTCGGGTGCCGTCAGAGCCCATCCGCGCATCACTATTAAGTACTCTCTGAGTAGTTCATTATTTATTTTGTGTCAATGCAAGTGTCCCAGCTGACCCCGCTCTCCCCTACAGTCTGTTCAGAAATGTTTAAAATACATATCTCATTCCACCAGAGGCAATGTAACGCAGCACAGCAACCATGTGGGTATTTTTATGTTTCACATTTGAATAAATCGATCAGATCAAAGCACCCATTATCCTATAGTAAAAGAGGATTCATACATGTTATTTCTGTGGTCTATGACAGTCAAAAAATATCAGTAAACATTAACAACTCACTTCTAAATCCATAACCTAGAGTGATAAAACTCAAATTTGTGATGTCATCACGTATAAAATCTGGAGCTGCTCAATTCATAGACAATGAATTGGGAAAGATAGCACCTAGTGGAAGGTTCTGAGTATATGGGTACATTTTCTGTTTCATAACTGAGAACACTACAATATAAAAAAGAAAGCAAACATTCTGTGGGGCCACAAAATCAGGCCCCCATTCATCGTCTATGGAGCAGCTCCAGACTTAGTTTCAGACTTACCTCTCTTTGAGACCTCGCTTTCAGAGAGAGTAGCTCATGTTCACAAATGTTGATTAAACTCTCCTGGGCCGCTTAAATAACATACTGGAATTACTAAATAAGGTGGTGCTCCCCTTTAAAACGTTCCAGTTAATTAATTCAGTGCCAGTTAATATAGCCTACACTTGCAAACCCTGCATAAAAAGCTGCATTATCAAACACAATATACACACAGTGAAGCTGGCAGCAGCCTCACACTACAATGGCTGTGTAGCATGTAAAAAAACAAAAACAAAACAACACCCCAGCTATGTGACGTGTTGTGACCGTGCCCTATGTATTTTGGAGGGAAGAGCTAAAAAGATAAAGATGCGTCATTGTCCTTAAGATCTTAGTCATGACGATAACTTTCTTAAATTGAAATTATTTTAAGCTTGCTTTTACTTTATCTGTGTTTACTTTAAAATAACTACAAACTTACTCACTGTAGATCTCTGCTCCCTTATTTTAGCCATCCAAGGATACCAGATGGTTGTCGGTTTATTCTTTTGTGGTTACGTTTCAGGCATTTTTCATTGTTTCCTTGTTCAAGGGTTTTAATTTAACCTTCAAGTGGAACAGAGCCTTTTGAGGGGTGACAGCGTTGTTGGTCACTCTGTGCCTTGATCCAGTATATTTCCATTTTCTGTCTATTAGCTACAGATGGTTCACTGCTGTGCTGTGTTGTGTGATAAATCCCCCTATGTAATCTGTGGCCTTGTCCTGAGGTGTGTGTGTGTGTGTCTGTTTGTGTGTATGTATCATCAAGGGCATAATAACCTAATTGTGGGGCTGTTATTCATTTTTCATTACTACACTGTGATAAACTGTGGAGGCAGGCTGAATGAATGTTTATAAATGCTACAAACAAGATAGCATGTTTGGAGGCGTCTGCTTTTTTAGTATGCATTTTCTATTTAATGAGGTCATTTACATAATGTCTGCATTATTAAATTTGCCTACCTTGAGGAAAACTTCTGAAGCAGAAAAAAAATAACACATCGTGGCGGGAGAGCTATTTATCATGGAGGCTTTCTAAATGAGTGCTGAGTGAATGAGGCAGTGGCCTCTGGACAGTGTGTGTGTGTGTGTGTGTGTGTGTGTGTGTGTGTGTGTGTGTGTGTGTGTGTGTGTGTGTGTGTGTGTGTGTGTGTGTGTGTGTGTGTGTGTGTGTGTGTTGATAATCTGTGTGATCTTCTGCATACCAGGAACTGGGAGGGTGGTATGGGTGTTATGGGAAATTATAGTGGCCTGACACAGCAGTGTTTGTGTGTTTGTGGCAGGTTCCACAGTTGAATGCCCACATACACAGCGAGAGGCACATCGCATGGGGTCCTCCCTCCTTAAAGGATTATTACGCAATTTAACCACAAGTTGTAGTTTTTATTATAGTGTTTCTGGGAGGCCCGTGCATTGCAGCATAAGGGTTATGTCTATTAATATTATATACTTTTCTCAGCATTAACAAACACCATGCACAAACCAAAACCAACAACAAATGTATCAACTAACAAGTACTGTATACTGTATGTGTAAAAGCCTGATATATCCCCTTACTCTGTGCCATAGAGCAGGGGTTCTCAACTATTTGTAACTTGAGGACTACTCTGATTGTTAAAAAATTCTGAGGACCAACTTCCTGAATAAATGAGAAGAAAACATTACATGATAAAAAAGAGAAGAAATAAACTGGACTATAACTATGTGTTATGCCACTGTCACTTGTAATGACCAAATTAATTTATGAATCAAAATTTCATGTATTCAGGGTCATATTTCCTCATTGCATGCTTTGGAGCTTTTACTGGCCAGCTCATTATCATTCTGAAAGCGTCACGTACCATCACTTGGTTAGTGATATTACCAACGCAAAAAGGCATCCTTTTGCAGTGGTATGATACACCGCCAGGCGGTGTCAGTGGGATGCTCAAAAAATGTATCAAGGGATCCAAAGACGTCTATAAAGATGTCTCTTGTAAGTCAATAGGAAAAAGTCATTTTGGACCAATGGCATCATGTGAAGGACCCCAGAAATTGCAGTACCACTGTTTTGCCACTATGAAAATTTACTCCAAAGCTCAGCATCCGTCCTGGGAGCCTGGGATTCACTCCATATTGAAGATATAAAGAGCTCATTCTAAGGTAACAAAACAAAACTTTTCAGGTGATTCTAAACTAATAAGAAAAAGCACACAGTAGTTATGAATATTATATTCCATTCCTGCCAATATATCTCCCTAAACCCTACACACTGGACCTTTAAAGATTTCCCAATGACATAGTCTATAAATAAAGAGAGGTAGAAATCAACAATTTAAAAAATGATGTGCTTGATTAATAATAATATACCTTACTAAAATTGATTATCTCAAACTCAGGTATAAATCTTTACAGATGACTCAAAAAATGGAAGTGCTTGATATGATTTACCAAATACTGAAGTATAATGCATTCACTTGGGGAAAAAAAAATCTGTCCTGTTTTCATGAAAAAAAAAAAATCTATTTTTTTTTTCTGAATTAGGGGGGTATTAATGATCTAATTAGTTCAGAAAAACAGTGCTTTTTTTCCCTCACGTGAATTCATTACACTTCAGCACAAAAGGTCAAACCTGGTTTTATTTATTATAGAGAAGAAAAGTGCATATACTATTTATGGAACAATGTGGATTATGTGCAATGTGTATTGCATTACTATGCTTATATTATTATCAGTGCATTTCCTATCTATTTTTTTTGTCTATTAATTTGTCATCTATTTCAATCTAATTTGTAATCTATACCAGTTAGTGTTGTTTAAATGACTGATCTTTGATTTTAAAGCCTTTATAAACTCAACTTAACTGAGTGAAATACCAAGAACAACAAAATTCATCAACAGCAGTGTGACAGCCTGCAGATATTATTATTAAGGAGGGGGAAAATGTGCCTTTTCAATCTCAAAATGGAAGGTGGGGGAGGAAGCATGTATTTTCGTCACCACATCTGTGCCCTAAAGCAAGGCATTAAAACCCCCGAGTGGGTTTTTCCAAGACACTAACAGTGCAGAGTGTGTGTAGTGTATATCTGCGAGGCACACCTGTGGTGAGACAGAGCTCTGCCTCCCCCCCTGCCAGCTCTCTCCACCAGAACAGCTGCTGTAAATAACAACGTGTTCTGGGCTGATAAAAAAGAAGCATTTGGCTTCATTTCCAGATAAATAGATGCTCATTTTGAGTGATATTACACAAGTCTCAAAAGGTTTCACTTCAAAATGCTATAAATCCCATTTCGGAACAATTGTACCACCAAATATTTATCAATATTAGAAAACATAAATCATTCTGTCCTTGATAATAAAATAAAAGGAAAAAAAAAATTTTAGTCTTTAACAAAAAACACATTTCATAATTCCTAAAAATTCTCTTTTAAATCACATTTGATGTGTGGAAACTTAACCATGAAGTGAACAAAGCATCAAAAAGTGTACCTTCAAGTTCAGACAGAAGCCTTTAGTCACTCTGCAAACACACGGGGTCTGATAAATGTCCCCTCAGAAACAAAGGGCTGTCATTGTTGTGAAGGTATTGCTTAAAGTACTGGTGGAATCCTGAAAAAGGCCATTTTTAAGTGACCCATTGCTGTGTTTCCAGCCAGATTTGTGCCACTGAGACAGGGTATTTCAAGCCAAAACGTGATCTTTTCCAAAACATTACCAAGAAGTTTTTGTACCTAATCTTAACTCAGGGGTTGGCAACCTTTACCATCAAAAGAGCCTTGTTTGACCAAGAAAAATTAATAAAGCCACAAAACATATTTGAGACTTATAATGACGGTAAGATAATACGTTTCTAAATTATGCTGTCAACATTACCAACAGGGCTTAATGAGCAATCATTATGTTTTACCACAAGGTGGCTGCTTTGCATTGGACCATTTATGAATATTTTGTACTTTAATTTTGCAGTGTTGGCGGTAAAGGGAAATTGGTATGTCCATACAGTAATAAATCTTGTATTTCCCTCCATAGCTAGACTAACAAGGGAGACCCAAGACTACCCACTGGTTCGGCAAAATTTAGAGGAAAAGGCACAAGGCCGTAAACGTGACACACATTTTGGTTGACTGATTAGGTGAGTGCAGGATTTCGATGACTTCGGAGTGAGACCGGGCTGACCAACAACATGCTTGTCATTTAGTTTGGAGGATTACAATCAAAAAGGTTCATCCTCTAGGGAGCATGAGTGGACTCTGAAATTGTCATTGCAATCTGCCGTGAAATATGTTAGCCTTCATAGGCCCAATATTTTGTCACTGGGTGCCTGCAGTGCGTACAGTACAATGAGAAAAAAAGAGCACACTTCCAAAAAGGCACACACACAAAAAAAGAAAAATTAATTTCAGTGTCACTCTCCTCTCTGTGCTGGAGCAGCATTACTTTGCATCTTTCCTCAGACGCTGTGTGTCCTTGACACTGAGTCACAGTGTCTTTCCTCTCTTATTGGTGTTGCCTGATTACACACCCTGCAGATGTTGAGGTCATTGTTCACTGTTAGTTCCTTTGCAGCGTCCTTCAGTCGGGCTCTGGGTGAGCACCTCCCCGGGCTGCATGTCCCGTCGATAATTAGTCAATCATCCACTGCTTGAAGATTATGTGCACTCAAACATAACGTCCTTCATGCAAAGGTGCATGTTCACCTCCCATCAGCTGCACTGATAGATAGAGGTGTCTTAGGAAGTCTGCATATTTGCGTAATGTGAGCACAAGATACCTGCTACCTAAAGCTGTGGTGCACGGACAGTTTCCGGTCTCCGAATAATCAAACCAGATGTCTCTTAATTAATCTGTAACTGCAGAAACAAACAAGGAAAATAGCTGCCATGCCAATATGAGGGACTTAGGTGGAATCTGGTCTGACAGGAAGAATAATATACTTTGTCATAAACAGATGTGGTCCCCATTAGTGGAGAAGAAGGTCTGCTAGATCAAAGTAGAGAGCCCTAATTAGCCACAAGAAAAGAAAGATTCTCCCCACAATACCCCGCTTTAATAGGCCCACATCACCTGGAAGTTCAGTAAATTTCTCCAGTAAATCACCCGAGAATCTCCTCCATCTTGTTTTGACAAGTTCAAGTTTCACTGGCCTTTTTGTGATTTTCCTTTTCATTCCATTGGGAAATGAATCGGGATTAATCAGCTGCCAAACAGATTATTCTCCAACACAGGAGGAGGAGGACTTCAGGCTGGTTTCATAACTCAGATACATTACACATAAGGCAGTGGATTTATGTTTGATATTAAATTCTCCACATAGTTACTGAACTGTGGTGAGCCTAGATGGTAACATATTTTATTAAAGCTGAAGAAAATATGAAAATATTGCATTTACTCTTACTGAATGAATAATTAAAAACACAAGCTTTACAATGACGCTCTTACTGTGAGCTACTGTCCAACACAATCACTGACTCAAAACAAAGAAACAAGGAATTCTTGAAGAAACTGAATGGTTGGTTAGATGTTTCCTGAATTTTCATTCCTAAACAGGCAGATAAAATGTTGTATGCGTAGTTTTGCTAATAAGTCCTTCATCTTCATATCACCTCGCAGTTGTATTTCTCTGCCAACCACTCAAGTTGCAGTTTACATCCATGTCTGTCCAGTGTGTAGTCATGATGGTCGACGATGCTTCAAATAAGAATATTGCAAATAAGCTATAAACTCTAAAATGTGGATGCTTCACACACATCGTCAATGTGGCAACACAGACCGATAAAGGCAGCACAGTGTCAAGTTGGGCACCCAACTCTGCATGTTATTTTTACTTCAGCGGTGGTGTGTCTGTGTCACTCTGCAGTTACACCTCCAAAACACTAGTCAGCGGTGGAGGACTGTGTTAAGTGCTGTAAAGTTTAGTTGAAATCAAACTTTATTTATATAGTTGATTCAAAACACATATTAATCATGGCTTAATAGAGACAATTTCAAACACAAGTATGCAAATTGGCTTCACTTTAAATTGCAGAACTGACAGACAAACACTTCTTTATCTGGACACATGGCATTTTAGCTTTTAATTGACAGCACAGTTCAGCGTGAAAAGGGGAGAGACACAGAGGGAGTGACATGCAACAAGGTGCCACAGGCCGGAGTCGAACCCGGACCGCTGTGGGAAAAATATGAGACACTTGCTCTAACCACTGAACCAGCAATGGCGTCCTAACATTGATTTTGTGGGCTAAAGTTGACATGCGGTCTTGTCAAACTGTTATTGCGTGATATTCCCCGAGATAAGCTCTCATTGTTTTCTTTTTGTGCAACAAGTAATTTGATTCAGTAGGCTACAAAATCAAATGATGACATGAGTTACTGTACACATGTGATAAGGCACTCCTGTCTTGTTTGTGCACCCTCTTCTTGCTGTGGTCAGATCACCTGTATCTTACCCAGATACAGCAATGCTATTTTCTGATTGGCTGATAGGTAGCTGTATGTTATTTTTTGGTTGGCTGGTGGGTAGCTGTGTCTTATTTTGATTGGCTGGAGTGTGGCAAGCGCTTGTTGAGCTCTCCGGTAGCCACAGCGCCTTGCAACACGTTGCACTGCAATTATAGCGATTTAACTTGGTGAACATTTTATGCGTGAGAAATACCAGGTGTGGCAGGTGAGAGTGTGAAAAGGTTAAAATGTGTGTGTCACACTCTCAAAGCCTGAGACTTCAGAGTTTTCCAAGCAAATACAACATGCTAACGTTATTAGCGCCAGCCTATGGCATTTTACATGCCTAGATAAATCTCGAAGTATAAATCCCTGAAGGATAGATCACACACGATTTAAAATGCTATTTTAGTTGAGGCTTTACTGTCTTCACAATTTATTGTTTATTATCTATGAAATAAAAGTAAATACAAGCTTCGTGTCCACTGAGGGAAACGGTGTCAGCTTACAGAAACAGACAGGAGGGCTGTGTCGCCGCGACGCTAATGATGGGTTCGATTGCACTCGGAACTCGTAAAGATCCGGGTCGGAAATTCCAACTTCCGAAGTAAATGCCTTTCATTGCACAAGTTCGGAAAACATGGTCGGCCACAGTAAGGTGATGTTTGTTTGGATGCTTTTCGAGCATCAAAAAATACTGCTGGGGAAGTATATTAGCTACTTGAGGGACAGAGACAAAGAGAAACGTCATATCCTGTAAAGTATGACTTAAATAACTTACGCTCTTCTGCAACACACAGTCCTGAATGCACCAGCGAGGGGAATCCTGCATGCGTCATTGATCTTATATGGGCATCAACAAGTAAAAGCGAGCCGTGCAGGTGTCCACTGGCCTGTCTTGCTGCATTTTTTACGTACAGAACTATATTCCCTTTTCCAAATTAACAGAGTGATAATGGAAATGCCACTACAAAGTAATTCTACACTTTTAGTAACACAAATGCTAAATTTGATGACACATAACAGTAAAAGTTGAGGGGAAAGTGAGTCTGTTTACCTCACGGTGTGCGATGCCATTTTGCTATGACGTCATTCCGACTGACTCAGGCTGCTTGGATCCTGCCCGAATTCCCGAGTCAGAGTCTCGAGCCCAAGGGCCGTTCAATTGCACTTTTCCGATTCGGAGGTCTGAGTGCAATCGAACGCAACATAATGCCGCATTCGTTTGGCAATCCAGGCTGTTCATTCCTTGTTGGATTTATATGACCATATGACACGTCTGATCTGAAAGCGTTTCATTGCAACAGTCCAGGAAATATGGCGGCGCGCCGAAAGTTTGTTTTTGTTTGCATGGTTGCTGAGCACTGGAGACTTTGCTGGTTCAAATGACTTTAGGCTACAACCGGCTTGCACAGACTTAGAATAGAATTGACGTCATGACAAAGATGTCTACGCACATTGTGAATGGTAAACAAAGTTATTTGTCCTCAATTTGTCCTCGTATATGCTGTTTAATTAAGCATTTGTGTTGTAAAAATCATACAAGCACTTTGCAATGACATTTCTATTTCCACTGTTGGTTTGTGTTGGAAAAAAAGTCTGTGCAAGTCCGTTGTAGCCTAAAGTCGTTTGAACCAGCAAAGTCTCCGGTGCTCAGCAACCATGCAAACAAAAACAAACAAAATAGAATGCAGCATAAGCCTGAGGGTGGGCGAGTTCAACTTTCTGTCAACAAAGGGTTTTTTTTTAAAACACCCCCATTTTCACAGGTAACTTAGCCTGTCCCCTTGACAAAGGAAATAATGGCTTAATCCTGGAAAGCTGTTGATGTAGCACTTTTCTCTTTATGAAAGTACCACAGCGATTATTCGACTAATGAGAATTTGGTCGGATAAGAGCATAGCGACCAAATAATCGACTAGTCGACCAGGAGACTACAGCCCTAGTATGCAGACTGTAGGATGACAGCACCTGCTGAACTATCCAGTAGCTTCCCATACTGATTGCATAAGAATGCTACAGGGGTTATTACTTCTCCAGCTGTGGAAAAACAAACAAAAACTGTATTTTTGGGTCACCCAGTAGGGTGTGTACTGTTAAGGCTGAGTTCTTACCACACACACAGTGGTCCAGGTTTGAGTCCAGCCCTGGCCTTTTGCGGCATGTCATCTCCCTTTGTCTCCCTAGGCTTTACTGTTACTGTGTCTTTCTCTCACTTTCAAAATAAAGTGGACCCCCCCCCTCAAGAGCATTATTTGCAATGCAAACAATTTGAAATATACAAACCCTGCAGGTATCAGCAGTAAATGTTAATTGTATATGTTGTGCACACAAATTCATAACTTATGCCACTGCATTACTTAATTTGGTCCCTCAAATTGATTACTTGTGTGCATGAATTAACATTTTATAAACAACCTGTTCTCACATTAAATATACTGAAGGAGTGATCAGGGTTCTTGCACCATTTTAAAAGTAAAATTTAATGCTTTTAAAAACCTTTTTAAGACCTCAAAGAACATAATTTAATACCCAAAAATAATATATAAATATCAATTTATTGACTTTATGCAGATAGTAACAGTACTGATTGTATGCTCTATTCAAGTCAGTCTAATGTCACTGTGGTCTTTCTCTGTGTGTGGCCTATAAATGTAATGGTAAATTTTGCAAATTAAACTAATGATTTTCTATAGGTTTACAAACTGGTAAAATCATATATTTTGTACTAAAATACAACATATCTAATGTGTATTCACAACATAGCTTGATTCTGCATCTCTATTTACAGCTCATTAACCCTTACGTGAATGTTTAAGCCTGATTTATGGTCCTGCGTTGAATCAACGACGTCGCTACGTCGTAGGGTACGGGGCTACGCAGAAGGCTTGCCGTAGCCCCCGGCGTAGCCTGACATGCACCTCCCCAAAAATGTTACTACACGTCGAGGCGATGCAGACCGAGCGCAGACCGGCAGGGCTGTGATTGGTTCGCTTGGTAGCAACGCATTTCCGGTTCCGTATTTCCAGATTCCGCCATCCCCGCCATCTTTAAACATCTACTTCTCCTCCTCCTTCTTCTGTTGAGATGTAGATGTTGCAGTATTAACATACTTTCTTTGACATCCAACAACTCCAGCAAAATTCTCTCTCTCTCGGTCGCCATTGTTCACTGTGACCGGAAAAGCTGAAAGCTAAACAAAGAATCAACTAGAGACGGCGATAACCACTCAGGAAAGGAATGCAGCCCCCTACCGCTCTGGCGGTGAATTGCACCGCGATGAAATGGAGTGACGGAGAAGTTCGAAGGGTTCACGACGGCGTCAAAGCAACGACGTAGCGACGTCGTTGATTCAAAGCAGGACCATAAATCAGATTTTACTGTTGCTGTGGCAACAAGTGACAGACTACATTAGCAGCTAGATTTGCCTAACCGTCAACAACAACCCATGAAACCACAATTCGGCATATTTACACATAATAAATCACATCTACCAACAGTTACACCCCTTAAGCCTGATTTATGGTCGTGCGTTGAATCGACAACGTCGCTACGTGGTTGCCGTGACGCCGTCGTGAACCCTTCGAACTTCTCCGTCACTCCGTCTCGTCGTGGTGCAATTCACCGCCAGAGCAGTAGGAGGCTTCGTTCCTTTCCTGAGTGGTTATTGCCGTCTCTCGTTGATTCTTCGTTTAGCTTCCAGCTTTTTCGGTCACAGAGAAATGAACGCGGAGCACGGACAGACGGCTCTGGCCGTATCCGTATTGAACGTTGTGCATAATGGCATATATATAATGAGCCTTAACAACATCTACATGGCAATAGAAGATGTTTAAAGACGGCGGGGATGGCGGTGGAAATACGGGACCGGAAATGCGTTGCTACCAAGCAAACCAATCACAGCCGTGCCGGTCTGCGCTGGGTCTGCGTTGCCTCGACGCTAGTTACAATTTTGGGGAGGTGCACGTCAGGCTACGCCGGGGGCTACGGCGAGCCTTCTGCGTAGCCCCGTACCCTACAACGTAGCGACGTCGTCGATTCAACGCACGACCATAAATCAGGCTTTAAACTCTGAGCTAATGCGTTGTTACCTGTTAGGTTGTCAAAGTGACCATAGACCTGTGAATTAAATATAGCACATAACCAGTCCTCTGCCTACTCTGCCCGGATTGGGAGCACTGGGCACCAGGGGAGTGTTGGTGTTTACACCGCTAGTATAGGAGCTTTGGACCGCATTGACGTTGCTCAATTTTACACCATACTTAAGGGTCATTCTCACTGCTGGACGGATTTGCGGAATATTCGCGCAGCGCTTTTCCGTGCTCAAACCATACACACAGGCGCGGTACGGACGCGGTGCGAAATTTCGCGTTGTTATGTTCCAAGTCCGCGCTGCGTGAACAGGTGTGGGTGAACATGGATTTGAGTGGTAGCAGCAGCAGCAAGCTAGCAAGCTAATGTTTAACAAGCGTCAACATCAACTTTCTTTAGCACTTAACGTACCACTCTCACCGCAGCCACCAAGCTGGACAATGGCCTGCCAGACGTTGTCCTTTCATTCATTGTTCATAAAATCATCCCGTCTTTCATCAAAAAGGACGGGCTGCTGTGAAACGAGGTTTATCAATCTTTCTCCCATACTGTCCTGCCTGACTGGATTTCGGACTCTCCCGGCTCTGCGCGACTATAAACAAACAGCTTAATTGGCCCGGCTGTGTAGTTCCGCCGGCGAATTCCGCGGGGGTCAAAGTCTGGGCGGAAACTTTTTTCACCGCATGAAAGTCCCGCCCCGGTGTGCAAGCTTCCATAAGAACCCATGAAATCAGCTTTCATATTTTTCCGCGAGAATAATCCGCGCGGATATTCGCCCTCAGTGAGAATGGACTTTTAGTATGAATAATATATGTGATTTCAAACACAATCGTAATGTTACACTGAAATGACCCAAGATGTCCTTGGCTCTGGAGTGACCCATGAACTCCGACCCATAGTAACAGGAGATGACATGATGTGTGCCAGTCTCATCAGTAGTCCAGAACCGCAAATGAAGGTCCATTTGTTTGCTCTTTCGTTTCATTCATGCTTTCGTCAAATATGACAACATATAGCTTCTAACTCACGCTATGCATTAGCTCCCTTTTGATGAATGAAGCGAAACCATATTTGGCAACATATGCAGTTTTATTTTCACCACAGGTGAATGACTTGGCAAGATAGGAATCGGGGAACATGGATGTCTCGTATGTCCTCGTTAGATCTTAACAAATTGTGCCTCGCCACAGTATGCAGAACCCACAGTACCTCTGCCCTTTGGGTGTCTGGCTGTGAAATGAATCTCATCATAGCCGACTGAGAGGTGGCATCTGAACTTGTAACGTCTTTCGGATGCGCTGCAAACAATGCAGGGATTAGCCTGGCCCCGCTATTGCTAACTGCTGCCATGTACCGCTGGTGCTTTACTCCTTTCATGTGAGACTCGACGGCTTTGAGCCCCATGGTCCCGAAAGAAAAAGTCTTCTTACAAAATGTGCACATTGCCTCATTGTTGTTTGCCGGTGCCGGTGCCAAATATGTACTCCTCCATCCACTTCTCGTTAAATTTACATTTCCCCATCTCTGCATCTTCAACCGCTCACCTCGATATCCTCGAAATGGCAGGGCACTGCCCGATGTCAGGGTCTGTAGCAGGTGTACCGTAAAACAGCTATTAATTAATCGCAGATACTCATTTACGACACTGTACCATATAGGCACCATACTAAATTAATCACAAAAATACACACTACACTACACACACTATATGTTTTACGGTGGGCCACTGTGCTTTCCTATCGGCATTAAACGCACTGGCTGAAAATATAATACCTACAGCAAATTTATAGTAATTTTAAGACAATTTAAGACCTTAATTACCCGGATTTTAATTTAAGACATTTTAAGAGTTTTTAAGGACCCACGATACACTAAGTTATATCCTTGCCATCAGAGTAACACTGTCAGCTCATGCAGACTGTCTATGGTGTGATAAACTGTTGATTTTGCTCTATATTACACATTAGTATGTGTGGACTGCAAAAGCAGCCAAAGCAGGACAGCAAAGTGTGAAAAAGAAATGTTGAGAAAATGTCCAATTTAACATCAAATCAGTCTCACAAAAAGCTTCAAGTACTTGTGGTTGGTTGTGTTATGTCAGCCCTCGAGCACACTCATCAGGCACAAACACTACATTTAGCTCAGGATTTCCTGAGGACACGAGGACAGTACAATCAGGAAGCTCCAAATCACCTACACACCTCAATATCATGGTAACAACCCTACAAACACAAACCACATAATCCAATTTTTATTACTACAGTAAATATTCCTCATGAAACACGCACTAAAACAATTCCATTCACCTCTCTGTTTCCTCTCTATCACTCTGGATTGTAATGGAGCTCAATTTAATTATATGCTCAGTGTGAGGAAGCTGAAGACAGAGAAGGACTTTGAGCTACTGCCCAGAAACAAGTCTGCTGTGGCTTACTGACCTGACTTTATCTTGCAGAAGAAGAAGAAGAAGAAGAAGAAGAGCACAGATCTTCTGTGTGTACGCTGGACATTGAACCTGGCTTGTTGGAAGCCAAACCACCCTCTGAGTCCAACAACCTTAAATTACAGTATGCTAATATTTTTACCGTCTTGTTTTTTTTCTACAGTCACATATGGCAACTATGATGATGTAGAAGACAAGGCAGGGGATGTTGTGTTAAATTAATAATGGTTGGGACCTGCTTAACACTAGGCAACTTCACTGTTAAAACAAATCTATAGAATCAATTACATCATGCGTCCACAATCAAATCTGTTGTGTAACATTTGCAAAACACTTTAGTTTTACCAACTCAATTTAAATCTTCAAGAAGGGAAATACAAATATTAGGCCAGATATATTGATATATAGATAGATACAATATAAGGCCAGAAATATTCAAGCAATGATGTTTAATGGAGAAGCAAATATATTGGTTCATTCAAACAAATACATACATTGCTACTGTAAGTCTCAAAAAGACAACTCTTTGTCTAGAAAGAAAAGCAGCTATTTTTCTCACTGCTATTAATAACACAAACAGTAAGTAAAGTATCCTGCGTGATGTTGATTGGCCTCATGTCTTTGCAGATGAATTGCGTCAGCTTGTGTGTTATCATGTCCTGTCGAGCAGCTGGCAGGGCTCGAGATGAGGAGGGAGGCAAAAACGAGGTAATTCTTGACTGCTTTCTCCGGGGCTCTGTGTCCTCTGCTAACATAGCTCCATACTCCTTGTAATGCAGTGAATGGAGGTGTGCATTCAGGTTGCTTGTGGTCGAGTGATACTTCAACGACGCCTTGCATATTTTTCATATCACGGTTTCCGGTGGTGGTGCTCCTGAGATTTTGGATCTTCTCTATCTCTGTGCTGCTTCCTGCCATCTTGTAAACAACATACATCACTTAACGCGTTAATTTGTAACGCGTTAGAGTACTTCGATTACTTTTTGTTTGCTGTTTGAGTAATCAAATGCTTAAGTACATTTTCAAACAAGACATCAGTTACTTCCGTTACTTTTAGAACGCTGGTCCTTCAGCTCCAAAACAGCAACAACTGTCGTTTGGTTCTAATAACGGAGATAACGTTAAACTTACCAGCCTGAAAGAAGCCACAGAGCTTGTGGCTCGCTACGTGGTCGCAGAAATGCTGCCATCGTCTACGGTGGAGTCTAAATAGGTGGAGTAGGACTCGCTGACAGACATATTTCAGACTCAGGACTTGCATTATGCCTGGTACATGCTACACACTGGTACTCACCAATTATCCCCGGTCATCTTTCACGGTGTGTTTGATGTCATCGGGTTATTTTTGTCCTGTTTTTATTACTTTCACTATTATTTGAGTCACTGCCAGAACTGTCTGTTCATGTGTCAGCCGACATGTTGTTGTAGTCACCTAAAAGCGTCAGCAGATGGCAGGAGCTACATTTGACGCCCATATGTAAACTATCAAGCTACTGTATCTTCCACAGGAAGTTCTGACAAATGTTTCAGAATAAAAGCCTAAGCTGGGGTACACCCTGGACAGGTCGCCAGACTATCAAAGTGCTGACACATAGAGGCAGACAACCATTCACACTCACATTCACACTTACAGGCAATTTAGAGTCACAGATTAACCTAACCTGCATGTTTTTGAACTGTGGGAGGAAGCCGGAGAACCTGGAGAAAACCCATGGAGATGGTGGGTTTGAAACTCTCTCAGTGTTAACCACTGCACCGCCCAGAGACAATAGTAATCATGTCAATGTTTTTAACTGAGCATATTTTCAAAGCATAAACAAATGAGGTACAAAAGAACCCTCTTCAACTTAAATTTTTAACTAAAAAAAAAATTTTGTGAACACTTTGAATGTAGATTTGTCTTTTCTTTTTTTCGTTTTGGATTACAATATCGGATTACACTAGCTTTACACATTTCAACACATTCATCCGAAGTCGTCACATATCACCATTTTGTCAGTGGCCTTTCTCTTCTACATATTACATGCTAGGTATCCTCCTGCGTCAGCTGTTGATGTTCCGGGACACCATTCCCAAAGCTGGGACATCGACAAAAGCACAAAGTTAGGTTCAGGAAAAAACATAATGGTTTGGCTCCACACTCATGTGGGAAGCCAACACCGTGCTCCCAGGTGAAAGTCCGGGTTGTGTTCTGGGGTTTGTTGGGCTCATCCTTTACCCCTCCCAGCCACCCCATAGGGACTCTCCAGCTCCTGATGTCTCCTGCTCTCAGGTGTCTGATGCTGAAATCACTGACAAAGCAGCAGTATGTGAAGACTTCGGAATGAAAGCTGTCAGGTATATTTTAGGATATTTTTATGTCACAAACGTTACTGTTCATAAATAGGTAGAGTGGGTATACTTTACCTATTATTAGTTATTTGACTTGCTAATTAATATACTTAAGTCAAATTTAAATGATATGCATGGGTTTTATTTAACTCCCTCCAAAATCTTTTTTTACAGTGTAGTTCGGGTAAGGTACTTGGTTAATCAGTAATGCTAGCGGCTCTGTTAGGCTGTACCTAGGCCAACGATAATGTGCTCACAGTGACAATGCTTACATGCAAAAGTATAGCAGGTTTGTCTACCATGATTGACATATCAGTCTGTCTGTTACCGTGCATGTGAATAAAAATTGACTGAAAGACAGAGCTAGAGGAAGAGTCAGGGGATCTCCCATTACTCTCTAGGGGGACATGGATGCTTGTATAAAAATTCATGGCAATTCATCCGACAGTTGTCAAGACATTTCAGTGGTGGACCCACCAACCAACATTGCCACATGACTAGAATGTTGCACACACCCATCCACCACCCTGTATCTTCCACACTGCTACTCTCTGCCTCAGTGCACAAAGGGCACACTACATCCTACATTGACAACTAACATTGGCACCACACATAGAAAACATGCACTGCAGAACTGTCCAATATGAACAGTATTACTAGAAAGACTGAACTGACTTAAAACATCTATCTGACATTGTAATGTGGACAGATAAAATTTAGCGTTTCAAAAACTCTCTGCAGAGCTGTCAACCTTGATTTAAGTTTAGAAAACAACAGTTTATGCTGCGGTTACAGCACAGGTTGCCAATTATAGCCATTAGCACATGTTTTGGTTTTAGTTTCTGCAGAAGCTGGCAACCACACTGTAATGAGAGACTCCAGAAAGCTGCTCGCTGTCACCTCAATGGGCTGTTGTCTGAGAAAAACAAAGCTGCAGCACGTAATTCCTACTTAACCTGAAAACTGACATATTCACATGTCTCTATATGTACCAGTCAATTTAAGATGTCTGAGTGTTAATCAGTGAGCTTCAGGGGTTGGTCGGAATGTAATTTCTCTCCTGATTTCTTTTCTGATTTCCACGCTAGCTGTGTCCTTTCCTGACTCCAGCTTTGTATCTAACATCAAGACATAAGAGTGACATTGATCTTCCCAACTCACAAAACTCACAAAAAGAATGCAAATAAGTATGTTTCCTAAAATCTTGAACTATTTCTTTGGGAATTTGAAAAAGAGGCCACATAACTGAACCATTTCCTGATTGATTGGTTAGTTGGCTGGTTGGTTGGTTGGTTCTTGTTTGTTATCTGTAAGTCCTAACCAGTGTTGTGCTTGTTGCTCAAAAATGTAATTTCTTACTAGTAAGCTCATTACTCTTCTAAAAAAGTAAAGGGCTTTTTTCAGATGAGCTATTGTTGCACAGTGCATGCTGGATAGTTTTGTGTCCAACTTGATTCAGACTTGTTTTGATGTATGGGCAATATTAACCTCGTAAGATAAAAGTGGGTGCAAGTTTTCACCTGATCTAACAGCTGATTGGGTAAGATGTTGACTCAACAATATGATGTCATATATCAGCTAAATATAACAATATATAAACATTCATTTTGTTGTATTGGGGAGATTTTGATTTTATTTGTGTGCTTTGAAGGAATCCGCAATGCAACATCTGTACAGATGTGAAGCCCCGACCCCATCTGACAGTTGACGCTGTTTTATTTATGTAGTTTAAGGATGACAGGTTAGCTGATGTACATACAGCATTTTACAGCCCAACTTTATTTACAACTAATTTCCTCATCCATGTCAACTGTATGGGGAGTGAATTTTTATAGAACTCATCCGTTTACATTTTCTAACAGTTATGCATATTTAAGGGTGGGGCCACTTGACTGACAGGCTGTCTACGAGGCATCGCCACAGTTTCTAAGTCCATTATTTTATACAGTCTGTGCACAACACTGGACTTAACTAGGTCAGACTTTCACACATGCAGCTGATGACACTGATGGACTGACAACAGATGCAACGGTTCCATGAATACAGTAGTTTTAACAGCCACTAAAGCAGTCATGCTAATCCATTGTCAGATGCAGAATACATGCAGACTTAACCAAATCGAAATCCATCGTATCCTTCGGGTGTCTCACTAACTCTGCCTCTTACTCAGCCTTTCATTTACTGCTAAGAAAATACATTCCGGTGGGTTTATTCAGTTTAGTCTATTTTGTGCATATTACATCTAATCATCCTTATCTATAAACACTCATATATAACAGCCAGGCTTGCTTAGTAAACAAGCAGGATCTATACATAGCCATCCACATGATAAATCACTATAATCATCCTGCATTTTCCATAAGACAAAAATGAAATCCAATTCCATCATTCAAAACACAGAGATTTGTCTTGTGTCTGTACGACTCCAGGCAGTGAGTTCATAAGAGTGCATTTGCCTCTCTCTTATAGCCTGCCTCACTCTTATTCAATCAAAGGACCATTTTTATTGCTGGCGCACAGGCACCTGATTGCAATAACCCAGTTGATAGATGGGGGTGGGCCACTACTGTAGCAGGTGCACTATATGCGCTAAGATAATCTGTTTTTATAAAAAGACCAGACAGGTCTACACATCAAGAGTTCCTTTGTGTTAAAATTACTTGATAAAATATGTAGATTATTTCAGCGAGTTAAGGATCAGTGGGAAACAACGGCTCCTCTATTACCTGCCTTGATTCACTGCTCCCCTGATGTGCTTTCCTGCAGTAAAGGCCCTCAACAAAAGGGTCCTGCCAGAATATTTCAGAGCTGCTGATATTCTGATAATGCTAAAATATAACCTACTTGCTGGTGTGAATCTAACTGAACTCAAGCAAAAATGCATTACTCTCTGACCTTGTTTGTATTGCCAGATGAAAGCCATTTCATCTCAAACAACCTGTAGATGAAAAATGGGGGTTGTTGTGGAAATGGAAAAATAAAGATCTTTTAAAAGACATTGTTCTCTTAGGGCACACAGTGGAGATTGCTTTTTTAGGGAGCGGGCGGTAGGTGGCTTTAAAAAATTCTGCCGGACAGAAGGACTTTTGCCTTTGGTAGTAACTGAAGGATGAGTTAGTGCACCTTGGAACTGATTCAGCAAGCAGTTACATAGTGAAAGCAGTTTTTGGGAAAATTCACATACCAATACTGTTTATATGTGTGGATGGACTTAGAATGGTATGGGTTCAGAATATTGGTACATCATGGATCAGTAATTTTAAAACAAACAAAGCTCATACAATGTGTCCTCCAACCACCTCTCAACGCAAAAGTGTTTATCGGCCATACATCGGTATCGTCTATTTGCCTTGTTGACTGCCACCGGCCTATCGGCAAATAAGATAACATTTACCGATGACAGTGGCCGTTGTTTTTCTGTTGTGTCACATCGACTTTGCACAGGCTAAAAAGCAGGGCTTGAGACTGACAACATCCTGTTGTCCCGGGGATGACAGAGAAGGACGCAGTGAACTCACTGTCGACATGTCAGGGGACGCACCCTGTTTTGATTTGTTTTTATCAATAAGAGAGGGCTGCAGGGTTGATGTTCATTTGTAGGCCAACACTGAAGGAGACATTGCCCTGGTTCTCTTAACAGAAACCCCAGGGTTTCCCACACATTCAATTATTATTGGCAGCCTGCCACAATTAAAACATCTGCCACCATGTTTTGATTTGCTGTTTTGGAGCTGGGGCGTTCAACAGGAGCCCTGTTGGAATATATATATTGTTAGGTTATTATGTATACCACACTCTGGCAGCACAGGGCACACTCTGGGCACAGACGGTGCAGCAGAACCTCACGTGCAGTGGAAGTGAAACTTAACCGTTCATGGCGCTGGGTCTAAAAGTTTGCCTCTGCAGCAGCTGCTCCTCTTATCCATAAATTAGCTCTGATCAGCTCTGATTGGATCAACTGATCAATTATCCATTCCTGGCATGAAAAAATATTAATCAATTAATTCAAAAAAAGGAAAGTAATGAACTCATGAAGTGCATGAAGCATCCGCCTGTACTGCATTCAATATAAAAAAAAGTGTGGAGTGCGACAAAATGTCAACAATGTTCCAGGCATGTTACAAAAATGCATTGAGTGCAAAAGGAATGCTAAAAATGGAAGAGTGCTAAAATGCTATCTCATTTTCTGGTTTTTAGTTGTCAATTCTATCTGCAGGAGGAGAGCTAGTTAGTGTTAGCTATAAGCAGCCTGTGGCCAGACCTATCAGCCAACTGGTTAACATTAACATTAATAGATTCAGGAAACTGTATCCTCTAGGACTCAAAACTCAAAGTTTAGGACTTGGACTCAACTTGGGACTTGCCTGTCTTGACTTGGGACTTACTTGTGACTTGAAAAACAATGACTTGATCCCATCACTGATACCAGTGCCTCCCAGGTCTTTGTTGCCTGGAATTAATTCAACATACCAATGGGATTGAGGGCACAAACTTTTGGAAAGTCTCTCCCTAATGGCATTCATGGTTGTTTACATGGAAATGTGGAAAAGTGGTTGTTTAAGGAATGAAAAAGAGATTTAGAGAGAGAAGTTGAAACCTTGCTCACTGTCACCTCTCTGCATGCCAATCGCAGGATAAAGTGGGCTTGGCTGTTAGTTGTGTGTGATTGTTGGTTTCTTGAGGGACATGTGCCCCCTCAGAATTTTGAGATTAAGCAGCTGTAGAAAGGAGTTAAAATCGTATTTTTTGCATTACGTGTTCTCATGATGCTTTTGGTTTTGATTCTCAGTGTTAAACAGCACTAATAAACAGAGATTCCACTCACTGAACAGGGGATACTCAATGAGCCTCTACAACCTCCAAACAAAACTAGCACAGACACAATTTACCCATGTGAAACAACCAAAACTGTTTCCGCTTTGACAGAAAAAAATGTGCTCATGTCACAACCCTTTGCAAATAGTAAGAAACTGATAGAAAATGTTTTCTGCTCTGTTTTAATCTTTTATGATTTTCTCTCATATTTAAAAATTGTGCTTTGATGTTATGTTTTTGCTGCTGAATTTTAAAGCACTTTGTGGTGCAATCTGTGCATAAATGGTGCCATATATACAAAGTTTATTTATTCATTGATTAATTCATTCAATTATTCATTCACTATTGTGAGGCATTTCACACTGTAGCCCTTTTACACAAACATGGCACTTCAGGGCCACTACAATCTCCCTTTTTATGCCGCCTTTGTATTTCTACACAGGGCCAAATGACAACAGCATGATTCCACTCCTGAGTGTGATTATAAACTGCATGCTGGTATCATGGAATCAAAGAGGGTGTGATGGGCATGACATGCAACAAAGCAGCATCCGTTTCTGGTGTGACATAAAACGTACACATCAGCAGCAAAACATGGCAACAACAACCATTCATTGTCTCTGCTACTGTATATGGTGGCTGATCTTGTCCTCTGCTCAGAGGATAAGGAGCTCCCAAACCTATTTTTCCCCCCAGTTTGCGGACATTTACGGCCAATGTTCTTCTTCTTTGAGTTAGTTGCTAACTGCTAACAGCTACCTTTTAAATCTCCCACAGTGGGTCACATGCATAACACATCGTCAAAACACCACACTTGTCCTACCCATGGTCCCATCCTGCCAACTGTCCCACTTATACAGACATCATTTCAGCGCCGTTTCTACCTCCCCTGGTGGATTAAAGGCAAGACCACTCTGTCCCCCCATTCTGTGATCATACCTTATCTACAGCACGGCGAGGTGGCAAAACAATGCAATATTCCTGCCTTGAACAGGCAGTGTCAAAGCGGCTTATATTTACTGTAAGTCACTGTGTCAATATGTCTTTAAAATTAATGCAATGTAGTGTTACCTGTTATCAAAAAAGTAGAATAGTGCAGTGTAGTTGGGTACAGTATGAAAGGGTGAGTAGAGCTTTAAGTTGCAGTGACTGGTAATGATCCTGTCCCTTCACTTTAACCTATATGGACCCTAGTGGGTCCCCAGTTAGTCACTTGAATCATTCCATACAGCCTCCAACCAAACCAAAAAATGATTTAAACCGTTTAGAAAAGATCTCTAAATTATTCAGCCATGCCAAGAGTTTAGCACCACAAATGTGATGATTATTTAATAGTGTATAACTGTTGCAGAGGCCTCATGACATATTTAAAGGCAGTGAATTATTAAGCTCTCACCTTCACGGTTTGTCCGGCTTCAGGGCCGTCCTGGTGGGAACAGAAAGAGGTAATTAGAAAAGAGTTGGGAATTCAGAAATATTTACATTAATAATTCAGAGAGAGATTTTAATTCCAGATAAGCTACAGCACCTCACCTTTTCCCCCAATTAAAAAAAATGACTTTCCCCCTGATTTGTTTTACTGCCTCCTGTCCTGACATTTATTTCTTCATGACCATTTTTATTTAATTTCCTAGTAGAAAGACAAGTAAAATGTATTTTCAAACACATTGAAAAATACAGTGATTATAATACACACGATTAGATACATAGATTACACTATTTGAAACTATGGATTTGTAGAAAGACTGTGGCTGATTCAGTTTATATTGAAAGACATATATATTTTAAAAAAATGTATCGCTATATTTGGACATTTATCCATCCATTATCTGTAACACCTTATCCTTTACAATGTCATGTGGGGCTAGAGTTGAACCTAGCTGGCACTGGGCAAGAGGCAGACTATCACAGGGCTGACACATAAACCCTTTATTTACCAAAATCAACACGTATAACCGGGTTTCTTAAATGCAGGAAAACTCGCTAAAAATGGGATAGGCTCCTTTCCCACTGCTGAGTTAAAGTCCGGGATCTCCTCCTGTTCACCCTGTAGGGACTACCCAACTCTTATATTACATTGTTATCAGTGGCGTTTCAAACTGATGCTGTCTGGCAGCATTATAAACTGACGTCACCTGGCTGTATATCATACCACCATGTAAGGCACCTTGTTGTGTCGGAGTCTGAAGCCGAAATCACTGACAAAGTGGTGGTACCTGCCGAGTTGGGAATAAAAATGTAAAAAGTATACATATTGTATATTATGTTTAGCTTTATAGATTATTCATTCTTTTTTCATGTCAGGTGTGATGTTGTATAGGTTTTGCAGTTTTGATGACAGCAGGTGTAGTTTTCATTTGAAAGCATTAACTGAGCTGATCATAATCACGGTTAAGCTCATTCAATCAACATGTTGGTCAAATCTGTTAAGAACACCAATCTAGCAGCCACTGATCAAGATTCATTTCTTTGCATGTTGGATTTTAGTGCTGAGGCCGAACTCACTGAGTTAGAAGCTCTTGAAATCTGTACAAAAATTCGCCCCTACTCAGCCATCTGACGCTGGCATGTAGCAGGAGGTCAGTGTGGTTGCAGTCTGCCTCCTCCAGATACACATAAAGCAGCTGAACATGAAGAGCTCTTGCCCAAATAGAACAGGCGATGTTTTTTGACACATCCATGACCCCTTTCATGTTCAGCGTTTCCACACGTTTTGCTTGTTAGTGTTGTTATGTGGTGATAGTTAAGAAATTTGGGAAATTCATCCTCCTACTTGTATTAGGCCAGGGGTCGGCAACCTTTACTATCAAAAGAGCCATTTTGGGCCAGGAAAAAAAAGAAACTCTCAGCACTTCGTTAAAGCTGCTCTAATCATCACTGGTTCATGTGTTCCGATCTTGACACTCTTTTTTTTTCTTTTTCTTTTTTCTCTTTCTTTGAGACTGGCTGCTCCAGAGCACAACTATTTCTTCATCTGCTTACGATGAAACATTTTAACACTTGTCTTCCTCTCAGACTGTCAGATTAGGTGTGATCAAATTCATTGAGATTATACTTTGTTATTCGTTAGAAGAAGGTGATGACTGGAATTTGCATGGTTCTAATACAGATCACACATCAGTGTGGTGAGTGAAAAAAAAAAAAATCTAATGAGCTCCATTGTTATTTTTCAGCACTGATCTAGGGAAAAATGGAGCATTTGTGTCATCATCTAAAATTCTTCTTTTTTTCCCACCACCAGTCCTCCAGTGAGGTTGATTTGTGTGATATTATTATTTGTCACAGGAGTGGCGTACTGCAGAGAACAGTTGCCCCCTCCTGCAGAGAGTTCCCCTTTAATGTGTTGGCTGTAACCTGGGAGCTGTCACAACTAATCTCCTGTCATCACTTCTCATCACCTCCCCAGTCAAAGAAAATGATATCCAGGTACAGATTACTCTTTGCTGCTCTGCTTTTTTCCCCCTCTCTCTTCTTACCTGTGAAACAATTTTCTCTGACAGGGATGCAGTGCGAGCTAGGTGCTATTTTTATATTAGCATATATATCACCAGTTATGCAGAATAGGCCATTCAGTCTGAGACGAGAGCCTGTCCAGGTGTCAGAGTCAGCTCTGTATTTAGCTTCCATCAGATGACAGCAGAGCCCATCTATACTGAAAACACCAACACGCCTTGTTCTTCTCATTTGGTGTTTTATTGAGTTGTAAAAATCTTATTTTCATCAAACAAGTGAGAAAAAAGATCAGCCAGCATGATGGGACTACGTTAACATGTTAAAAACAACAACAACAACAACATTGCCTTTGCAAACAAAGCAGGAATTTTATACTAAACCAAAACTTCACTTATGCTTTTGATGATCTGTCTCTGATGATTTTAGCATTTATGAGTAAAATTCAGATGTGTCTATTATTTTGTCCACCCCAATTATATAAATGATGGTAGGCTAAATAACGGAAACATCTCTCAGCTATCAACAACACCACAAGCTAATGTTGTCAAGGTAACGAGCCACTAGCCTGTTCTTATTCTCAGGGCTTTAAGTACAGATGCTTTGTCACACCCCTCTATATCTGATATTAAGGCCAAAGGCACCCACTGGCACCTTTATGAGATGCACAGGGCATTCAACCAACACTAATGTAAGTATCTGTGGCAATACTTGATGCTGAGAGCAACTGGTGTTGCCTGAAGAGTGATGCAGTCTGTACAGGGCAGGAGGGGAGGCAGATAGATCAAACAAAACTGGACTTACATCAAGTTCATGTCCCATGTAAACCTAGATTCAGTATTGTTTCAACGTAACGTTAACCTATTCACCTACAGTCATCACACACTGTCACTCACGTGACATACTTAACTCAGGTTATGTTACGTAACAACTGTACTGATTTTATTGAATATGCTCAAAGATACAGTATAATCCCTGCACGGAAAAGTTTATATTTTTGCAAAAGTAAAAAAAAAAAAAAAAAAAGAAATCTAGGCACACACACACACACACACACACACACACACACAATACACAATACACACATATATATACACACATATAATTTAACAGCATTTCTGAGACGAGGCTTCGTGTATCATTTTATAACTTACTACAATAAACTAAAGTTATTGCTACAGTATCTTTAAACAGTCCCTAAGTCTGTGTTTTACCTGGATGGCGATGGTGAGCGAGGTGGCATTGAAGTGCTTTTCCACCAGGTTGGCAACTCTCTGAGTGGTGCTGAATAAGTCTGCCACCTCATCTGGCTGAAGATCCCGAAACCGCTCCACTGGTCTCATAGGGCACACCAACACATCTGAGCAAGTTCTGTTAAAGAATTCAATGCTGACATATTCCAAATCCTGAAACAGAAAAGTCTGAGTTTGCTCATCTTTAAAAAAAAATGATCTCAAACCTTTTATACATTATAGTGAGTCTTAGTGCTTCATGCAACACTCGGCTTTGCTATGCACAAACGATGTGCACCTCTGCAGCAGGTGCACATGACAGGTAGCCAATGATATGTGTATTCGTCCACTGTGTGCTGTGCAGTTACTGAAAATTAGTACGGCAACAAATGGATATCAGTGGTGTGTTTTGGACATACGCAAACAACTACACAATAAGCTCCCAATTTAAATGGTTTAATTTGTGGAAAACTGTTGCTAGGCAACAGACAAAATGGACGGTGGCTTTGTCTCTTTTCAAAGACAGTGAATGATTTGATCTTTATGTATTTTAACATCAAGCTGAGGAACAAGAAAGAAGTGTATGACAGAAAAAACCAACATCACTGGTTTCCATCACTGAAGATATTTTGGTGCACGTCACACCTGCTGAGCACAAAGCCCTCACATTTCAACTCATGATGTAATGAATACCACAACAATGGCTAGATCATGTGCATGTATAGGTCCTGTTTGTGCATGTGTGTGTATTTTGGGCCTGTGTGTATATGTATATGACAACAGAGTGAAAAGATTGAATTTCCCACTTGGTGATTAATAAAATATATAAGATTAAAAATTAAAAAAAGTCTCATCCCTTTCACAATTTATCTTTCACAATATTTCTTATTGTTACTGAGGAAGAGCAGTGAAACGCTCTATTTTGTAGCTTTATCCTGAAGGAGGACAAGTTTCCTTGCATGAAACTTTTCAAAAAACAGTCACCACTACCAACTTGAGTAGAACAGATCAGAACAAGTACTCTGCTTCCTGCTCTTAAAATCTAAGGATCATCATCATTCTCCATTATTGATAATCTTTTGTGTTGAAATCATAGTTTCAGAATACAGAAGAGTCTATTCTGAAATAGTACGCTATAGTTTGAGTGTGAAATCAGCTGTGGTATTGTCTGAACTTGACAAGTTCAGTCGTCCCACACCATGAGGAGACGTAATGGGGCTGGCTGATTCCTATGGTAACTGTGTAATTATGGATGGATATGTACAGTAAATTGGCTCTGAGTTTTCTTTTGTCAGGAAAAAGGAAAACTAGAATGGATAGATTGTTGATATTATTAATCACTGCTCATTATACGCTTCAATCAGATGCTTTTTATAAGATGACAGCTGTAACTCACTCTCAAACTCACTCATTCACATTTAGCAGACTGGAAGTATGTGCTGTCAGACCAGTTTTACATTGCATACATTGCAATATATTGAAGAGAATACAAACAACAGCAGGAGTTTAGACCTGCGCATGGTTGCATGATAATATGGCCACATGAAGGCAAAAAGATCTTGAATCAACACCATACCTA
Source organism: Epinephelus awoara (assembly GCA_035609425.1). Taxonomy (NCBI): domain Eukaryota; kingdom Metazoa; phylum Chordata; class Actinopteri; order Perciformes; family Serranidae; genus Epinephelus; species Epinephelus awoara. The sequence goes on along the minus strand of CM069296.1, from coordinate 7,922,099 downwards.
CAGCACAGGCTCTGTGTTAATCTCAGCGCCATAGCCTACACCTCCCCAGAAACTGATCTAAGGAGACATCTTGTTTACTTTTTGTATGCCTTTATTTATTTATTTTATTTTTTTTAACAGGAAAGAATAAATTGCGAAGACAATAAACCCCCCACAGAACAGCATTTGAAGTCTCTGTGATTTGTCATGACTTCATGTGAGAAAAGTCTGCTACCAACTAGGCTAATTTATGCAATGATAAGTGTTAAAGGTTTATGCAAATAACTCCATTATGTTCCATAATGTGTCTGGTGTTATTTCTGTGCGAACCTTGTGAGTAATAAAGGAGCTGAATTTGGCTTTTTTACTTTTGTTAGGTGTTGCTGTTGTTCACAGATTCATACAGTATGAGTGCTGGAAAAGTATGCTAGCTGCTAAGCTAATTCATGCAATGTAAAATGTCAAAGGCTTATGCTAATAACATTATCATGTTTGAATTGTAGGGAAAACATGTCTAAAAAATAAACAACTCTCTTGGCTATATAAATTCATAGGCACAGTACATGGGTAAAAATGAACTACACATGGGTGGGCAGCAGGTGAAAATAAAAATAAGTGGGCAGTGGGGCGTAGGTGGCTTAGTGGCTAGAGCAGGCGCCCCATGCACAAGGCTGTTGCTGCAGCAGCCCGGGTTCATCTCCAGCCTGTGGCCCTCTGCTGCATGTCATTACCCCTCTCTCTCTCTCCCCCTTTCCAGGCAGGTATTTGGCACTTAATTATCTGGCTACTTATGCTCGAGGGTCATTCTGTGTCAACTCAACCAAAGTTTGGCAGCTAAAGCGTGAGATTTTGATAAAATATAATTTTAAAGAACTAAAGTCGGTTGCTGTACTGTGGCTGTTTGTGGTTATGTGGTTCTTTAGCCACTAAGGAGAGGTGCAATTGAATGCAAGAGGATGATAAATCACCCAATAGACCTCTGAACAATTTGTCCCCCTCACTTCTGAAATGATGGCTACGCCCTTGCTGTAGCCTGTGTGTATTTAATCACAGGTGCGGATCAGGTCGCAGGTCGCGGCTTTGATTTAGACATAATAATGGGTAACCGGTTGAGTCTGTTACTGAGCTTTATGGATATGGGCAGGTGAAGGTTTTTAAAAATGGACCTGTGCAGGATTCTGGTTGTTGCCATTAAGTCATATTTTGTTTGTGTTTAGGTGTGTTAGTTGAATCAGTCAAACTTCACAAAAACTCAACACAGTGGCACAGACACGCACCAGCTACCGTTGTGGTGGTGTTATCGCAGGGCAATGCAGACACACCACTACACAAGTATAAATGCCTTCAATGATGTAGGCCAGCTGTGTAGGCTCTGTGTAGAGCCCTCATACAACTTGCCAGTAACAACTCTTTGCTGTTAATATTTTTTATAGTTGGTGTGTTATTTGTGTGTCTGTGTTTGTGCATTGGCTCACAAACAAAGTGTGAGATGACGCTTGAAGAAAAATGATTCATTTCATTTAAGTCATAAAGGTCATGGAACATATTGCAAAGAGAGCTCTCATCCCACGTCAGAGCGCTTGCACACAGAAAAGTAATCAAGCTCAGTGACAGAAGTAAGACACAGTTTGATGAGTAGTACGGCAACTGCAGCAGAGAGCAAATATCCAAAAGGCTTCAGAAGCATATAGCTTTCCGTCATGGGTCATTTAATCAATAACAGTGGCTTAAGGGAACGAAGTGAGAAGTATTTATCTGGAAACACTGATACAAAAAAAAAGAGCAATAAAAGAACATCGGTGCAACATTTACCAAATTGGAGATGTGTACAAGTACTAAGTTTCATATCCTTTTAGTTCAAGACATTATTGAACATGAGGATGTTTATGATCATGACAAACTAACATTCATATAACTGAATAGAAATCGTATCCACCACTGCAAAAATCTTCATATGAAGTCAGTTTTTTAGCTGTTTTGAGTCGAAATATAATTTCAACCAGTTTCCAATGACTCAGAATTTTTCTCAAAATGCTCTGGAGCCAAGTGTCATTTATTTATTTTTATTCTAGTGCACTCATCTGACATTTTAAATATTTAACCAATCCTTAAAGCAAAAGTTTGGCCTTTTATGGAAATGCCCTTTTTAGTTTTCGGGCAGAGAGTTAGATACAAAGATTAATATCATCATCATGACTGTTTGTTAAATTTAAGGCTACAGCCAGCAGCCAGCTTGGCACACACACACACACACACACACACACACACATACACACACACACACACACACGCACACACACACACAAGAACAAAGCAACACAAAAAACAGTTGGTCTAGTGTTGTCCAAAGGGGGGGGGGCCCTGCCTATCAGTGTAATACCTGAATGGTTCCAAGAAGACCCAGGATAAGGACTGATCAGCATGAATGATGTGTCTGTAACATGCAGGATGATTAGGCTGATTTAGCATTAGATTACAAGAGTAAAAGTAAGGTGGAAAAAAAAATAAAATCATTGAGCAGCAGCGCCAGCAATTTGGAGGCAGAGTGAGGGAAAGATGGATAATGGACCCTTATAGAGAAGAATATAAATTTAAAAAAAGGAAAATACACATATTTGGTCATTATGTCATGGGCAGGTAATCATCATCTTTTTGTCTCTATTCTGTTTACCATGCCACTAGTAAATCTGAATAAAATATATGTTGCTGCTCATGGTCTTTGTAAAATGAACTGAATGATTGACTTGTGGATAATCAACTGATCTGAAAATGTGAAGCATTGCAACATTCATACATTTATATTTGTATGTGTCATGCTAAGATGCTTTTACTACTGTAAACTGGTCACTGGCAGGCAGGTGCCAACAAAAAGAACAACATTTTCTGTAGTAATTTTAATTACCACGTTTGTCCGGTCTATAAAATAGACCAGAAACCTGTCTGTGTATTGGGTCTGTTATCTCTTGGGCACTAATGGACCAGGTTATATACAATGTTCCCTCTAATTTTGAAAACTCCTGAGCAGACATTCAACTCCTCTGATCACCTACTTGAGCGATTGTGGGCGACATCTGATGCGTACACACTACATCCACATAGTGGTGCCATGGCATCACCTCTCCATCCCCATATATCATTACAAGTGAATTTTACTATAAAGATTAATAATAAGATTATTTTAACAACATGAACTACTGAATATCTAGGTCAGTTACAATTAACAACAACAAAACATTGTTTTGGCAAAACAGATTTTGCATTTATTGCCATAATGTGAACAATTAAGAGAAAAATGTGCTCCACAAAAGTCACTTGGAGACAATACACAAACATTTAAGAGTGATGGCAACACAAAGAGCAAACAACTCTTTGGAATACAAAATAAGTAACACTCTTTAATAGTAATTGCCAACTACTTTAGGCCTCTAACTGCAACAAATATAATATGCTAAATCAAAAACAAAATGTGAACTTAAATTGTAGTTGTACTACTACAGAAAGTGCCACTGTACTGGATAAAAAAATTTTCCTGGCAAAAAATATTAGTGACCAGGCAGTTCAATGAGTGCATGTAAACATACATTGTAAACAAAAATTGTAGCAGAGCTACTACTACAGACAGTGCTGTACTGGATGTACTGGCAAAACATAGTGCTGGCCTGGCCAGGTAGTGCAGAAAAATATCAGAATATGTTTATGTTGTAAGTATTTGTGCACACATATTCTGTGTGTGTGTGTGTGTGTGTGTGTGTGTGTGTGTGTGTGTTTGTGTGTGTGCGTGTGTGGGTGTGTGCGTGTGTGTGTGTAAACTCGCCCTGTACTTTTGCTTCACGTCTTGCACATCTCGCAAACAACTCCATTCTTGCTTGAAAAAGAAAAAATATCGCCAAGATTCACCGGTGGAATTCACTCGTCTGTTTGTATGTACTCCGACAGCCACTCCACCTTAAACGACACGCGTTTTTTCTTAAGATTTCCAGAGGACAAAGCGCCACAGCCCATAGCTATGATGCTATGGCTAACGGCTAACAACAAATATGACAGCAGCTAATACCCAACATAATGCCATTGATTGGCTGTCAAGCTAAACAACCGTTGCAGATATTGGCTGGGCAGCGCCTGGTGGGCATGATTTTTTAATCGTACGCTGTAATCTGTCACTCATAGCACAGACAAACGCCCACAGTGGAGTATGTATTTACTGTTCAAGTCACAGGACAGCGCATATGAGAAAAACAAAACAAAACATAAAAACAGTAAAAACTGGTCAGGGATATTTGAGTACGCAACTTTTTTGTCATCTGCGCAAAGAGGTGGGGAGCAATGCACAATTGCGTAGTAAAACAGCTTAGAGGGAACAGTGGTTATATCCAGTCCTATCTCAGAACAAATTCCCTGAGTCTTTTCTGGCTCAGGTCCATCATTTTGGACCTTTACAAACCTCCATCCAACTCCACCTCAATTTGCTCAGTTGTCATGGAGTTGGAGAATCTTTTAGTTGCAATTTTATGTTGTTTCATGATAAAGATGCTCATTTATAGAAATATCTTTCAACTAACTGTTTCATGAACTGCAGAATTGTTGCATTTGTTTTTAAGAGAACAAGACATTCAGGAGTCATTAATAGAGATAAAGGACTTGATACTATAGAGATATTTTCACTATAGCAGCTATTTACCAGATCTGACTTTTAAAGTAAAATCAACCAATCACCTGTCATGATTTATACTAAGATATCATGAGCTGAGAGTATTCAGGTCATTTCTGTCCAGATAATCTATAAATTAATATTCATCCAAATGGCTCTTAAAATGGACAAACATCCTTGGGTTTTTTTTTTTAACGAAAAGTGTTTAGGAGTTTAGGATTAGGAGTGCCCTCCTATTATGTGACGACCAAAAAAAACACGAAAAAAGATAAAAAACTATGTCATTAGTGCTAGAATATTTCAAAATTAGAAAACGAAGATTCTCTGAATCAATCAAATCTCAAATGCTTTGATTTCCCTCACAAATCCGAGGCATGGGAGATGGTGTTAAAATGCCGACTTAGTGAAGAGAAAATATCAAGGCAGCAGGCAATAAAAAAAAAGTGAAAGAGACATTGGAGTTCATTCCCCTCTCATGAAACAGCATCCTGTTGCGAGAAGATGATTACATCTTAGCATTTCATGCCACAGTGGCCTCGTCTGGGAGCCATTCATCTCAAGAGCCACAAACAGAGGCACAAATGATCGTTTTTTGTTTTTTTTCTCCCATTCCATGTGTGTGTGTGTGTGTGTCTGTGTGTGTGTGTGTGTGTGTGTGCGTGCGTGCAAGCTGCACTCGAATGAAACCAGATGTCACGTGACCTGATATCTTTCTTTCCTCTGTCCTACCATGGTGATGGAGCTTGCCCACATGAAAGATGAGGCAGGCTGAGGCTGGAGAGCGCAAGGAAGCAGCCAGAGCTTGTTTACTTTGTGTTGCTGAATGAATAATGTCTCAACAGATGCATTAACCTCAACAAGTTATCCACTACTGTATGGTCTGTTTGATCTGTATCAAGAGTGAGAGTGTGGGCCTAGTCTCCTCTATTACAGTTACCAAAACATAAAAGCATATAGGTAGATACAGTACATGGATAAAACCATCTATGGTTAAGCATAAATAGATAGCATAAACAACTGTAAATCCTTTATTTATTTTTACTATTCTTATTTTCATCTCCACTACACATTTTTCATCATTTTTAACCTGCCATTAATGAAACTCAAGAGTTCCTGCACAAAGTTTTCACATTGAAAACCTTCCAGAGGCTTAGAGGCCATTTTCCCTTCCTTTCCTGGTTTGCTTATCACTAGCAAGGTCCACACCATCAACAAGATGTGTTTAAACAATTTATAATTAAAAAGTGATTGATGTGTGAGGCTTGAAACTTGCCTGTAGTTCTTCCGCTTACTGTCTGCATTGTGGGGAAGCTTCGAAGGTGAATCTGCTCCAGCGCCTGGGCATAACAGACCCCCAAAAAGTTACTGAGACTGAGTGAATGTGAGATCTGTGAGAGCTGAATGGATGCAGTGGTGATATGCCTGGCAAGATCAACAGCCCATTACTGAATTAAGTGTTCTGGGATGCCATCGTGCGAGGGCGAAGCAGCAGCTTAGATTATGAGGTAGTGTCTGGAGTAATGAATAGGAGAAATGCTGTACAAAGAGAGTACGTGCTGGAACCAGAATCGAGTGGCCACTTGGTCGGGCTCAGTGACCAAGAGAGGATCTGATGATGTTATGCTCTGGGATTTCTGGAATTGCAAGCAGTTTACGAGACTTGAAATGATTTAGCAGTGATTGGACTTTGAAGTAAAAGAAGGGTGTACATTGGCCGGAGTGATTGGATTGAGTATGTTTTAAGATGAATACCATGGTGTCCTCTGAGAAGTTAGACAAGTCTGAAATGCAGGCATGATGGTGTTGGACAAAGTGTCGAGTGGGTGAATTTGGAGGAACTGGCAAAAACAAGCAAGAACATGGTTTTTAATTTGGGGCTACATGAGGAATGCTATATCCAGTGCAAATGGTGTGGATTCGGACTGAGAGTAACTGTGCATTCCAATACCCATACTACCATACTATATAGAGTGCCAGAAAAGGATTTGGTATGTCCCAAAACACAGTCTGTCAAATGCAGTATGAAAAACATACCAGATTGTTCTAGCACATTCATTCCGATTTTGCCGTATGCAAGCTAGCATGCTTTTCTGGCTATTCTGACGCACATTCCTGTGCAGCGGATGATACGCCACATCAACTGAGCTGCAAACAGATGACAGCTTGACAGCTCACAGGCAGCTGAAAGAGGTAGCAGTGATGGATGACAGCACATTCAAGTAACTGATGACCATTCAAATAGAAATAATAGGAATATTGACTGTTTAAGTGAACAAAATGATCATGATATCACAAATTACATTAGGACATAACTGTAAAAATAATGACAGAAATGCAGATATAACTTCAATGTCACAAATATAATATGTTAGAATCTACTTTATATGCATTTCTAACTTTAAACTCGACACATTGCAAAGTGACATCATCAGAGCTCTTGATCTCCGTCTCTGCCAAACTTGGTATCAGATATAAAAGCAAGAGGGTCAAAGTTCAGGGCGTAATGTTATGAGAAAGTAGTATGTTCCGATTGTGTGCATACTGACAGCAACAATACGTACTTTTCAAGGGCAGCTTCTGTAACTACTGAAAGTAAAAAGAAAAAGTATGCAATTCAGAACGCACTCTAAGGCCTCTAGTTTCGCAGACCGGGTGAGGCGGGGGCGCAGCGCACCTGCACTTCGCCAACTGGGTGTGGCCAGGCAGATTTTGCAAGTTTGGCAAACACTGTGTGCGCTGGCGCAGCTACTCCTCTATCCCACCTCCGTCCCTCCTACCTGCGCAAGTCGGAAAGAGGGAGGAGAGAAGGCGTGGAGTGGGTTTTACACACATCACACCAATCAAATGAGTCCCGTTCCTCGCCCTTAAATGTGCCGCATGAAGGTGTAATGAGAGTTTACTCAATTCGCCATGGCAGAAGAGAGCGGCAGCGTCAGACGGCCAAACTTCTCCCAGGAGGAAACTGATGTTTTGGTCCGGGAGGTCCAAGCTCGCAGTGTCCGAATATATGGAACTGCGAGCAGACCTCCACGGGCTGATGATGCAAAGGTAGCCTGGGAGGAGGTCACCACAATTGTAAATCAATGTTGCATTTCTCTCGTGCGCGCGCTCTCTCTCTTTCTCTCTCGCAGTCTCACTCTGTTTCTTTTCTTTTGACTTTTCTAAGATGACAGATGCTGAATATATACTCCCTATCTGATGCTGTGGCTGTTTGTGGTTGGCTGAGAGGGATGTGAACTCATTAGCCGCGCCAGCAAACTAGAGCCCTAAGTCTTTGGTAAGAGGATGGGGGCAAGGATTTGAGCTGCTCGTGAAAAGAAGTCCTCTGAAAAGTGAAGGTGTCTTACATGGTATGAGTGTTGATGGTCGACATGAAATTGGCATAGGTAATGATACAGGTTGTGCCGAGAAAATCGATCGATGGGAGGGTTATACTGTACTCGTCATGAAAGTGGTAGAAACTCTTCCAAACTAACAAGTAAGACTAGAGGCTCAAGGTTGGCAGGCTATTGGTAATGGAGTCCTGGGAGTCGACAACCAGGGGTATGAGGGCAGGATTTACAGGTTGAAAATCAGTAACGTATAGTGGAAACAGTGTTGGGTGGAAGTCTGCAAGAGGGGCCAACTTCTTGCATTTAATTGGAAGTTCCAAGGACAGTTCCGCTGCTAATCATCTTCCATTACAGTAACCTCTCCAAAAAAGGAGGAGCAGCATCTGTGTGCAGATGGATGTCATGCGAGTGAGGCAGTTGCGTGTCATAGAAGAAGGTGATCCCGTTCCAGTTGGCAAGAAGGTTGAGCCAAAAACAGAGTTCACATGGCTTGAACTGTCTTAAGTTTTGTTCTCTCTTGTAAACTTTCTTTTGTTACAGTCTCACTTACATAGGTAAATTTAGGTGTTAGGAGGACAGAAGTAGAGACGTCACCCATGAACCAAAACACACATTATTAAGCGTGTGAGCCTGCAAAGACTGCATCTTGTGAAGGGATACCCCAAAGGGTGTAATAAAGAGGTCAAATGGACTATGAGGGAAACTGGACTATAGTGACAGACACATCTGGCTCTATTATGAATCTGCCTTTAGGGAGGAGGTCTGGGTGGATGGTTGGATGTTCCTAACCTTAACCTTTTGTTTGCCGAAGCTTAACCAAGCAGAGGTGGCGGATCAGTGAAAGCTCATATAAAAGTGTCATATGAGTCGTTGTGGAAGAAATTGACAAACACACTATTTTATTGTTCAGGTAGGACATGCCCATTCAGCACTTTGAACCAAGAACTATCCAACATGAGGGTAATTCAAAAGACAATGGGCTGCAGGACCCCAGAAAAGCTTTTGCCGTCTCTGGCTGCAGCCCCAAACCCAATCAGGAAGTACACAATACACAAGCCTGGCATTCTATTCATCATCTCAGCCTAATAAACACAGTAACTTTTCACAAGGTGCCAACCCCTCACTCTTTTCACTGTATGCCAGTACACACAACACCTTTCAATGTGTATCTACACACACACACACACACACACAGACCACCTTTTTTCAGGGGATCCCAAATGGTCTGGGTCTTTAGCGTGCCAGGGGTGGTTGATTTCATCCCCACAACTATTGTGTGGGTGAGAGAGGGGAGAGCTTTCCATATGTCTCTGCCCGGGCCAATCTCATCTTCAGCTCTGAGCAGCCTCTCCCCTCTGTCTCCGGCCGGCTGCTCCAGTCGGGGGGTTTGAAGGATGAGATTGAAGAGCCCGAGCATTTCCATATAGTGAGAAAACCATCTGCTCATATCCCATTATTATCTGTCACAACAGTTATTTGACTGCTTTCGTCTGATTCACTCCCGAGGTCGTGGTGCATGTAATAAGAACAAGGCATCGCAGATTGGTTTTACATTGCAAATGCAATCATTTCTTTGAGGGAAAACATCTGTCCCTGCCCCCCCCCCGTCCCAATACCCATACACCCCAACCCCATTCCCAATGCCACGCTGTCATTTTTACACTACTACAATGACTTCACCGGAGCCTGAATATCCCCTCTCAGCGACCTTCCTCCTCCTCACCATCCCATCTGTATCACACCAATTTCACACTACATACTAATTCTAATATAGTTTGATTCTGTGGGCTGTTCACACTGGAAAATAACCAAATGAAATAGACCTCATCATGGCCACAGGCAGGATAAAATTGCTCCAGGTGGGAGTGTGGTGTTGATGGACACTACTTCATCCCAGTGTTAATGGTGTAAAATGAGGGCGGACATGGGACGGGTTACTTAACAAGAAAAGAAAAAGAAAAAGCTCACTTTAATTGGGTTATGTATATGGACTGTCTTATGTTATCCTGTCAAACACACTGTTAAAACATTTACGGGGGGGGGGGGGGGGGGGGGGACGGGGGGGGACGACCATTGTCAGCAATGAGCTTTTTTTTTTTTCCATTGTTGGCATTTATTAGACATAGTATAATTTGGGGATTTAAGACATACTATGGAATTGGGTTAATGGAACAAACTGAAAACCAGACACTAACATTCCCTCTTACTTAGCCACACCTCCCCCTTTTCCATTATGTTTTGTGAAAATTGAGTAGCCAGATTAGGGTGGAGGCAGATGAATAAAAATTGTTTTTGTTACCCATTTTTTCACGAGTGCTGGAGACGTTAAAATGGCAGCAAGTGTAATATCAGCTAATGTAACAATTACAGATTTAAATCAAAATATGACTCCACCAAATGGCAGGGGCACAAAGGTCACAGTGCTGGCCATGACTGTAAAGGAATTGGGTAAAAATATCAATTGGCATTATTAAACATCAATGGCAGGAAGGGTAAGAGGGCACAGTGTTTCAGAAATCAGCCCTTTGCAATGAAATCATGAATAAAATGAATAATAAATCCACACCGTAACTGTGAGCTGTAACATGGCTAGGCCTGAACAGTTGTTCAAGTACTTTAGCGGTTATAGATGATTTTGTCTTTTTTTAGTACCATACTGTAAACAATGAATCTTACTTAACACTACTGAATTACCTGGAGTATCAATTTGCCTCAGATTTTACTTTCATGGATTTTTTTATTGCAACGGTCAGCTCAAAATTATGCAAATAAAACAAAGGAGTAGACAGGTGTAGGTAGAGGTGTCAGAAAACCAGGTGAGCCGGCTGATTGCTCAGTGGCATGAGAATCAGCTTTACTGACCAAGTGCACACATACGCTCTGTGTACTCACACAGAAATAGTAGTAACAGCCAAGAACAAGAATCACAAAGCTGAACAGAGAAAGGTTGGAGAAAAAAAAGAAAAAAAAAAGGTGAAAGTGCTACGGAGGCCCAGGGAGGCAAGTGAGAAAAAAAGATATTGTGGTGAGGAAAAGAAAAAAAAAGTCTGATATACTAAATTGTTTTCTCCCCTGTGTTTCGGGCTTAAGATCAGACGATAAAGGTTTTGCAGGGTTAATCTTTCTAAGTAGCCCCCAAAAAAAGTTTTCATCCATAAAACAAGTGGGAAAAATCATTTGTATGTGGGGCCCATGTGGGTACTGAATGGACTGAGAAATCTACCCTATATGCGATTATCCATGAATTCCATCCATGGGAAGTCCAGCTCTTTTCAAAGATTTGGCTCTTTTGGCTCAGCTCCCTTAGAAGAGCCGGCTCTTACTGTGCGTTCACACCAAACGCGAATGAAGCGAATTTCTCACATGTAACGCGAGTAATGCGCCGCCCGTAACACCCGAGTTTCGACGCCTGACCATTTAGTTAATTTGCGTTATCGCGTCATTCGCGCGAGTAGCGGGGAAGCCAGCGGCTGTGCTAACTGGAGCTAAGCTAGTGCTAACGTTCATAGTACAACCATTCTGCAAACTAATTAAAGACACATATTTACAGAACTTACCAAGGAGACCAGTCTCCTCGGCGTCTTTCACCCGAGCCTGCTCCTTTTTGTTGCGGTCTCTGTAGAGTAGACACGTAGTATCATATAGCTCCGGGTAGCCACTGACGACCATGGCTGAGATAACCACCATCGCTGCTTTGTACCTGCTCTGGAAGTCCCGAATGCGTCGGAGGGCCAAACGCCGTCATTTTTGGGTTCACCCGATCCTGCAGAAGCACATCCAACTCGGCGAGTTTCACCACCTCCTCCAGGAACACCGTCTGGATGATAGCCGCTTTCAGCGGTACTTAGGGCTGACTGGGGACCAGTTTGAGGACCTGTTGGCGAGGGCTGGCACCAGGATCTCCCGGCAGGACACCAGCTACAGGCGCTACATTTCAGCTGCGGAGTGCCTGTCCATCTGTCTCCGGTGAGTAGCAGTTTATTGTTGTGTCAACAACTGGATGTCAACCATGACGTCGGGAGAATCTCAACGCTGATTGGCTTTCGCGGCTCTGAGTCACGCGAATTCGCCTCAAAAGTTCAATATTTTCAACTCGACGATGAGGCGTTGGACGTGAATTTCGCGTCTATCGTGTCCATCGCGCCGCGCTAAACGCGTCCATCGAATTCGCGTCTAATCGCGTCTTTGCATTGACTTTGTATGTAATCTTGACACAAATTCGCGTTTGGTGTGAACGCACCTTTACAGCTCCCAAATGGCTCTTCATTTAGTGTCACTGGGAGCCTTCTATTTTAGCCTAATTTAGCAATTATGGACGGTTTGTGTGTTGGTAAGCAATTTTATATTCAGTTTTTTCATAAAAGCCTCGTTTTAATGCATTTTTTCATTACAACAGTTGCACGGACAGGTGGGCGGTTCTTAGATGTCTGTGCAGGTTTGTTGTTGACCCTGTTTTGATGGATATTTTCATTTTACAAATTTTAAACTCAGCTTTGCAGTCTCCAGTATCACTGACGTGCTTGCATTTAAATCTCAATAGCAATTTTTTTCTTAGTGTTTGTTATTGTTATTCTAAAGTTTCCTTTCAGGTGTTTTCTTTACTAACTTTTTTGTTTTGTTTTGGGTTTTTTTTACCTGTTTTCACTGATTATAAAAAATAAACTTTTGCAACTAAAACTTTTTTCACCTCACAAAACTTTTTCTCCAGATGAAAAAAAAAGTAATTAATTTTGGCAGAACTTGATTTTCACCTGTTCTTACGTCATAAACAAAGGAGAAAAAACATTTTAAATCCATCTTACAAAATGGATAACCAGATTTTCTTTTTCTAGCTTGCCTCTCAGGGCTTTCAAAATAAACATGGACACAAACAAACAACAGAAACAGAATAAAAAGTCTGTAGAGATGAAATGTTTCTGCAAGTTGTAATAAGGCTGATGGGTTTTTAAGTAAAACCGAAAGCTTGAAACTGCAACAGTGCCAGATGATATTTACATGTCTGAGTGACATCTGGTGGTAAATGTTTTGTATCCTGGAGTGTCAGTGGGACAAAACTGAAGCAACTTTCTGAAGCCTTTCTTTGCTTTGAGAAGAGGCTCACTGCTACAACAAATAAGAGTGAAGAGAATGACAAAACCACAAACTCACACACACACATTCTCTCGCTCCGTCTCTCTCACACACACTCCCAGTATAACAGGCTGTGATGAAGGCAGCAGGCCCTCAAATAAATCAAAATGCCCTTTCCCTTGGCAGCTCCAAATCCTGGACGGCCAAAACAAAGAGATCCATCACTGCTGCTGCAACAATTGGCTCTTTCTGCCTGATTACAGCTGGCCTAAAATGGCCCCCATCACCCCATCATGCCCTGGAAAATGACACACAGCTACTGACATGGGCATTCATCTACACACAAATATCAAAGGGCTTCAGTAAAGTCCGGGCTATACTTCAGATCTGTGTGCATTATGTGCACAAAAGTAGAAGGATAAGAGGGCCAATATTGTACATTTTCTGCTTCAGTATCATAAAATTACAACAACTTTAAGTACACCTTTTCTGAAAATCATTTCATTTTTCTTTCTTTAACTCTCATGTATTAAATGACAGTAGGTCACAGTAGTAGGTAATGCTAACTTTTTTTTTCCACTCAGAGTACACGGCCTATTTTTTATCCTCACTTTTCAGAATATTTAAGCCTTTATTTTGAGACTTTAAGTCAAACTTAGACACTAAGACAGATTTATCTGTGCATAAAGGACTAATACAGTAGGTAGCCAGCGCCACCACCGCTATTCTGCCTATACATCAGTGTTAGAGGGGGAAAAAGACATAGACACACAGCCCTTTAAGCATGACATAAAACCATCTAATTAAGAGCTGTGGTGTGTGACATGGGAGACGTTCTATGCATATTTTTGACTGTCTGTGTTGTTGGTTGGTGTTAAAGATGGGAAAACAAAGTAGTATGAGTAAAACGTGGACTTGAAACTTGAATGACATTAAGGAATGAGAATCTTCTAGACGTTGAGTTTTGCATTTCTCTCTGTTTGCTGTCAGTATTCTTCCTCAGGGCTTAAGGTGGTTACAGGAAGTTCATCAATGCATTGTGTAAAATCACTGCATTGTTTCCAGTGTTTGCAAAGCATATACTATATATCCTAAAATACATGTTTTTATGTGAACTGTGGATCATTATAGCATAGTTAGTGTTTTATTTTTCTCATATCGTTATCCTCCTAATTGCAGTTTCAGCTGCCATTTTTTTTCAATATGGCAACAGAAGTGTGGCAGAACACTGATCTTTTGAACTCTGTACAGCCTAAGATGACATGATGACAGGGAAGACGGAAGCCATCGCTTTCTGCTACAAAAAGAATGAATGCTCTTGCTATTATGGTTTTAATTTCGCATATACATACACAGGATTATTGAAACAGCAATCTCCCGCGGCTGTTATGGGGAAAATACTGTTGTAATAACAATAAAGGCACTTAAGATCATAATGTGATGATGGGCAAGACAGAAGCTGAAAGAATGGATGTTCTGTCTATCATGATTCTTATGTAAGATAGATTTAAAAAGAATTGTGCGAATTATCTCCCTCTGTGGTCCGCAGGAGATCTGTTTTTTAAGGGTTAACCACCAAAGATCACAGATGTCACCTAAACAAACTGACTTTGACAAACAGTGACTGACTTCCAGATCTGTGCTATTAGTGAGTTTGTAGAAAACATTAATGGCCAGACACGTATTTGGTGGAGACACACAGCATGTGCACTATTAAGACATTACAAGCATACAAGTAATTAGGTACATATAACTGTGTTATCTGTGGTCATTTACACAATGTCAAATATCATGACAAAGACTCAGTGTTTTGTTTCTTGAAATCATAAATCCTCCATATTCAAAGACAAGGTTGGGAGTCCACTATGAGGTCTGGGTTATAATTAACAAAGCAGCAAATTACGTCCTTACTAAGCGGCAACCTCCAGGGCTGAAGCAAAGGCTAAAGTGACCAGAATTGCAGTTCCTCTAATGGCCACTTGAGGCCGGCTCTAAGAGCAAGTCAATCCTCATTGACCCCCATGTTAAAATGCTCAATTTTACAGCAGGAATTAACTTGTTTACTGCCTCTTCATAGCTAATTCCCTTGCTCATGACAACTGTACAGAGGGCTGAATTTTTATTTAACGTGTCCGTTTAAATGCTCTTAAGGTTTAAAGTTATGCATACTTAATGGTGGGGCCTCTTTGAGTGACAGGTGGATGTTGTCCACTGACAAGTTGGTACCACACTGACAATGTTAGTCCTATAATCATGCTATAAGCATAGATTCAGCGAGTAAAGGTGTAGCTGTGGCTGTCGCTATTTCAGTTTTCAGTTCATGAAAATTAATTGTGACATTTTGGCTGCCAAACGCACAACAACTAGACATTTTGATACTGGTAATAGTTGTGCGAACTCGTCCGAATGGCTGGGGCAAAACTCCACCTTAGTTGCCAACATCACGCACATATTTTTTATGACGTTTGCTGTAAAAGGATCTCTATATAAAACCTTGTTTGACAGGTGTTCGCTGAAAACTTTTTTTTTCTGCAGACCCTACAGAGTCACAGAAGAAATTGTTAAAGGCTAAATTGTGCTCCTCATCACGTGTAACTCTTCTTTAAAACTGGTGCTTTCAAGTTAATCAGAAACACATCAAGTCTTCTCAGACAAAATGTTCCCTGTCTTCAGAGGAAAAAAACAAAGAAGGGAGAAAAATATATTTCACCTCTCCAGTGGTGAGGCTTCCTGCAGGCCATGGGCTCTTTAATGTCCCCTCTTCAGCTGGCTTTTGTTCCCAGGCTTGTTACTGCTGTGTCCTGTCCCTCCCTGCTACACTGGATCCCAACAGGTCCTCAGCCAACGCATCCTCTCTCTCTCTCTCACACACACACACACACACACACACACACACACACCCACACACACACACACACACACACACACACACACACACACACACACACACACACACACACTCAGACAGCTGCAGGAGTAAATGGGCTAGCATATTAACTTGCAGTGGGGGCTCGCAATGTGAAGTTTCTATATGTGGAGTGGTGGAGAGATGGAATAGCTTCATATATTAGTGACACCCTGAGGGTTTTTTTTTTCTCTTTTCTCTTCCAGTTGGCAGGATAAACATAGAAGCAGAGTAAAGATGTCTAGAGCTGTGGAACAGCAGATGAGTGACTTCTTCAGGATTTCTATTTCAATTCATCATCCCCTAAAATAATAGCGGCGTAATGCAAAATCCAAAATAAGAGCAAGTGAGAGGGACAATTTTGTTTATTATGCTTTAAAGTGAAAATCCAAATTTAGGCTTGTTGCCTTCTCTTTCTATTAGATTAACTGTTTTTTACTTGAAGTGGAGACTGGAGGAGGCTTTTTCTTTTTTTTGCCGCTATTATTTTCTTCTCTTTTTTACATCCTGGTTCCACCCACAATGTTACATTTGATGTATTTAAAGTAAATTCAAATAACAGTAACCCAAACTTCAAGGCCTCTGAATTACTGCCCACGCCTCTGATTTGTTCAATCAATCACCCAATCACATCTTTGTGGGCGGGATAAAGAATGTGGATGCCATCTTCCTACATAGCCAGCAACATATGTCATTGTGACAGACAGTTGCCACAAAAGACAAACAAGGATGAGACTGATGCTGCTGTACAAGTTGTTGTAAGTTGACTTACAGAAATAACAATTTGTTAATCAGCATATTTCTTTTTTGTGGTGAAAAATATTAACTGCTCCTAGTCACACTCCAGCTTCTGCGCTGACTAAACATTGAATAGCCATGAGAGATACATGAATTGCTTCTGATTTTCTTAAGGCAATTAAAAAAGAAAAAAAGTGAGTAGTGACACGAGTAGTTAAAGTGACACAAAATAACAATTCACTTGCTTTGACCAACAATATTTAAAAATGTAGATTGGCTGAAATAGATGTATTAAATGAATCAAGTTCTGGTTTCTACAGGATGGGGGCCACATCCTCCCCAACATGAAAAATCTGGTGTTTGATAGTTGCAAAAGAGCAGCTTGGTCGGAGTTGAAACGTATATGTTCCCCTCGATATACTAAATAGGTTGTTTGCAGTCACCTTACTATTATGACATGCAAAATCCAGATAGAGGTCCACACACTGAGGAAAATGAACCTGCAGGCAGCAGGTGTCGACAGATTCAAATTCAAAGTCATGTTGGATGTGTTCAAAACAAAATGAAGAAAAGAATGACTTACCCGTTGTGGACACTATTGTCATTAACTCAACTTCCAGACCTCCTCATGTTGCATACATTACATGGTGAGCCAATGAAAGCGTACAGCTATTGGGTGTGCAGTTGGGTCAGTGACTAAAATGACTGCTGTTTTGTTTTTGGCTGGGCGAGTAAAAGGGCTTGAGTGTAACTGTCTTTTATATTGCAACTCTGAACATCAATGCACTGCTATCAGGCCAACATTAATAGTTAACTTTTACCTAACTTTAGCTACTACTTTCTAACAACCACTCTACCCTACTTTTTTCCCTGCTGAAAACGCAGCAATGTCTCAGAAAAAAAAAAAAAAAAAAAAAAATCCCGGCAGAAAACTCAGTGATGTCTTGGTAAAGAAAAAACACCAACACTTTTGATGGCCCTAGCCCGGCCGAAAATCCAACAATGTTGTGGTAAAACATTCCCTCTTTTGGTTGCTCTATCGTGGCTGAAACCACAGTGATGTCTTGGTAAAAAAAAACAACCACTTTTGATCGCACTATCCCAGCACAACACAACTGAATACAATGTCTCAGTAAAAAACAACCAGTTTTGATGCCATTATCCTGGTAGGAGACATAGCAGTGTCTTTGTAAAAAAAAACATTGTCTTTTGTGCCACTATCCCTGCAGGAAACACAACAACAGGTCACTACTGGTTTCTTTGTGTGCTTACCCACCCAACAACCCACTTGGTCCCTCTCAATGTCCAAATGAGGATTTCACTGTTGCTAAGATGCTGACCATTTAACAGCAATGTCCCTGGCTCCAGTCCAGTGGGGATCCTTTATTACATGTCAGTCTGTCTCTCTTTATATCCTGTCATATCTCTACTGCATGCACTCTATTGAAGACAAAAAATGCTCAATATATATATATATTTTAAATGTATACATATTTGTCTTCTCCCAAATTCTATGAATCACAACACATGAAAATGGGCCTGATTGTACTGAGCTGCTGCATGTTAGATTTTATTCAAAATGTTGGGCAAAAGAAGACGATCCCCTGCAAAGCACGGACTGTTGTTCATGCGTTAAGCCAGCATGGGCTGCGTAGAGCAGAGGCAGTAAAGGCTCCAGTGAAGAGGAAGGTGTGATGCCTGCCAATGAGAAGAAGTTAGGCTCGGGCAAACTCAGCAGGCAGCCGGCAGTCAGTGCTGACAGGCAGCACTGAGAGAATAGGAGAAGAATAAGTGCTCCCCATCATGTTCCTTTCAGAAGAACAAAGCCTCGCACTCATCGGGAGTCTGCCTCAAACTCAAAAACGTCTACTCACTTGAACACTCGAAGCCTAAAACATACATCATTTCTGGCATCACAAAAACAACAGGGGTGGGAAAGGAGTGAGGAGGAAGAAAATAGAATCTGAATTTCATTTCAGTATGCTCTATTGAGATTTGACAGGCATTGTGCCCATGTGGAAGACTCTGTTTTCTAAATCACAGAGTCATTGTCTGAGAAGATACGATTTCTTCGCCTGCAGTTGAATAGTCTTCAGAGCTGATTGGCAGTGATTATCCAAAAACAGCCACTCTATGAGAATATGAGGGGCATGACAGCCGCGAGGACTTCTATGGACAAGACATGACACCTTTATATGGCGACGGTTCACTTCAGTTCAATTCAGGAAAGGTCCTAACCAGATCCAGAGCAGATAACAAACAGCATGAGGAAAATAGCTGACCACCACCAGCAGCAGTTGGCAGCTCATCCCAACTCAGGAGACAAAATGAATCTAAAATCAAATTGCATCTATACAATCATTCAGCCTTAACTGACACTTCCGCACCCGCAATATGGCCTGTGGGAGGAGGCAAAGCTGTTTAGCTCCCAAGTGCCTACAGCCATATATGTGATCTATGATATGAGGAGAACCTTTACCTGAACACAAGGGCAAGCAAGCGTGGTGTTATGCACTCCCATTATAAATACACAGTCCCTCTGTTGGAGGGTGTATTATTCAGGGGCTCGGGTGCGTTCATGATTTATAATTGAAATATCACCCGCCCTGAAATGCAGACAAAAGCGGAGGATAAATAATCATATTAGGAGGAGATGCAGTGCTTGAAATTATGCACACGCTACTCCGTATTCGCCCCATAAAACTGACATGAAGACCTGTAATTTTTGATGAATATACAGTGTGTGCAAAAGTAGAGTCGGCACAGAGCGCAGGTCTGGGAGCAGCGATGGCAGCTGGTTATAGAGTACAATGTGAGATTGTTATCTGCATTTAAATGGAATAAGTCATATTTAAAATATTCCATAGGAGATCTCATATTAATATTACATTGACAGGATGCAGTGCAGGGTCCTATCTGCCTTTCCTTTTGTCACAGTTTGCATCTGAGACATTAAATCATGCTTTTGCACTGCTGTGGTACGACCTGCCATGGTGCAATCAGGGTCTGAACCAAAACCTATGGCAAATGCACATTCAGTCACCTTTTGAACTGTAATTTAATGATGCCTAAACCGAAACAGCCCAGTCTACAGAGGAAAATGTTGGCATTGTACGTTTCTGCAAACCCTGAAATGTTCCATTTGTACGTGTCATATGTATTTATTTTAATTATTTATATATTTATTTGTTTATTTAACAGGGACAGTGCACAGTTCTCAGCCGTACCAGAGTTAGCTACTAGCTAATTTTCATTTGTAGTCCCTGAGCAGGAATAGAAAACATATAGTGTTAAGACGGGAATCTCAGCGTTTTTTAAGTAGTATATAAGCTGACTTTGTAATAAAAGAAAAAATTAGAATCATGATAATTAAAGCAGATCAGGCAACGAAACCCACATTAATAAGGTTAGTGAAAGATCGTGGTCACGGCAGTATGAGACACATACACCCATCCAGACACTGAGAATTTCAGACTGGGATTTGGTGTGTTAGTTCAGCCTGCTCTCATCCTGAACTCGTGAAATACCATCGCTTGGTAAGTGACTTTGTTGTCGGACATTAGATGAGAATGCGTTGGTTAATTGGTAATTGCCAAAAGAGAATCATTTATTGTTGAAGGGTAATGTGGTTAGCTGTTGGTTAATTGTTAGCTATGTTTTGTTGCTACAGTAAGCTGGAGTTTAAGGGTCAGAATTTCCCACTTTCCTGTGATGGTAAACTGACATATCCATGTAATAATGTCCTTTTTTGTATTTTTCCAGGTTTTAAAATATCTCTCTAAGATTTCTGCCAACACCCAAATCTAAAGGTTGGGAGAGGAATTTAATTTAAGGTGGTCAGAGCACTCACATTTTTGACGATCAACACATCTCACTGTCACAGTTGTTACTGGAAGTACACTCTGCTTAAACTATACCTATATATTTTCCAATGAAGATGTAGCAGGTGCTTGCAGCAGAGCGTACCACTTTGTACATGACAGTACTTGATCCATAACAAATGGCCAAACTTTAAACTGGCCAAGGTGGGCTAAGCCTGAAGTGTCCAATTTCTCACGCTACCAAAGCAGTGTTGAAAAATAGAATTCCCCTGTTTCCTGTCAATAGCTACCACAGCCCTCATTCAATACCCAGTGTCTTGGGCAAAGCCTGCCTCCACAATAATTACTTAACTGTCAGCTAGGATTAGACGGTCTTAAGCCACCCTGAGCCAATCCACAACCCAGAGAAAAAAGCTGGGGAGATACACTGTGACATCTCAGCACTGGGCCTACATTGTCTAGATGGAGAGAGCAGAGAAAAGAAGACAAAACCCACAAGGAATCATCTGGGATAACAAATACAACTCTCTTCTCCAAATCCCCATCTCAACAAGATCACGTTAGGGCTTTGTGCAAACCAAAGATGGGTGTAAGGGCTTTAATAATGCACTTCTCTATAGGTTGAAGATTAACATAAAAGCAGAGAAACTCTACTATAACTGAGTTTTTTTTCTTGGTCTGTCCAAACCATTGCAAGAAAAGAGCCTTGAATTCCTTCCTTTCCTATCCATGAATAAGAAGCTACAGTGAAGGTACAGTTTAAAAAAAATTTATATGAATTATCAACCTCGTGCAGCTTAAGGTGACCCATTGTAGGCATTCAAATGTTGCTCTATTTAAATACATATTGCTGCTCACGGCAATAACAATGTTGTGTTGCATATTTCCCATTATCATTATTTCTATTGCTCACTTACCACTCAATAACCATTAATGCTACATACAGCATATGAGTGTAATTGAAAGTAGTTTCACATTTTCATAAAATCTTAATACATCTCCATTTGTGATGAAGTATTCCTCAACAACAGACCAATTTGATACAGCTCTTCCCTTACTATTTTATTGCTACCTAGAGATCAAGATGATGGATATGTCCAGTTATAGGTATATCTTTGTATGTGGCTGCAATGACTGCTCATTTTGACATCTGTTATTCTTCTTCAGCTTTTGAAATTTCAAAACAACTGCAGCGCGTTTATATCTCTTTCATCTGATCAAAGTGCTCAGTATGACACACTTATCAACTGCACTTGATAAAGTAAGCTAATCATGATGAGATGTGCAATTGGTTAAATTCAGGGGCCCGTAAAATGAAGCCAACACAGAAATGCCAAAAACTGCAGTTCCTTGAATGGCCACTTGAGGTTGGCACCAAAGAGAGTCAGTTCCAATAGACACGTATGTTAAAATGCCCAACTGGTACATGAAGTGGTTTTGGTCTCAGGGGGTGAATTTGTATATAGCTCATCCATTTAAATGTTATTCAGTTTTAAAGTTACACATAATTAAGGGCTTGGATGCTTTGAGTGACAGGTGGGTACTGTCTTTTGACAAGTCACTACCACGGCGACAGTGTCGGTCAGGTAACATAACCATGGTGTAG